>OOFE01012880.1:7330-20585 GCA_900323365.1 Monocentris japonica | reverse complement strand
TCATGTATGCGTGCATACAAGGACACATGGACATGACATGTTCAAACTTATCTGTGTGTGTGTGTGTGTGTGTGTGTGTGTGTGTGTGTGTGTGTGTGTGTGTGTGTGTGTGTGTGTGTGCGTGCGTATCTCATACATTAAACTCTGATACACTGATACACTATTTCAACATCATGAAATACAGCAGGGTCGTTTGGCCATGGAGAGATTTTGACACGCCATGGCTTTGATCTATATATAGAGCCACTTGTGCGAGGGTTGAATGGGATATGCAGACAGAGCTACCAGTTACACATGCTAATTGGGTCTTGGTGATGACCAGGTTGGGAGTAGATTGGGTTTATAGCAGTGGAGCAAAGCCCTCTGAAATATATTGACTTCAGGATGGAAATCATTGCCTTGGTGTGTGTGCCTTAGAGAGCAACATTCAAAACTGAGCCAGGGTAACGGACTGACAGATCTACGAACAGACTGACACACAGACATACAAATGGGGGCCAGAAGAGGACGCCAATGAGTACATGACCCAGCTTAATGTACTTTTAGGATTCATGAGTGCATAGTTGACACCAATAATCAATAAGGCAATAGTAAACAGTAATGCCAACCCCCATGAATGATGCAGTCCTCTTGTGGGCCAATCGGTGAGTGTAATTTTGAAAATGCCAAAACCTAGTGGTGAGATGCATAATTTTTCCCAAGTTTCAAAATGGGATCAGCAGTGCTTGAGATATTGCTAGTGACGGATGGAAAGATGGATGACCGAACAAACGGACAGACTGAGATTGATCCATGCCCACCCCCATGATGAAATCAATTTAGGATTGTCTGCCCCCTCCCCACACAACCTATCAGCAATCCTGCTTCATGATACAATCACATTATAGCGTGGCATACCCAGCTGCTCCCCTGCCCATGCTACATCTCTCCTACCACCTGTCCCATAATTCTACTGACACATGCATAGCGGGTCAGCGCTGTTACTATTCTCAGTAGCCATTGTGTCTTCTTGTTTGGACAGGATGTTGACAGTAAGTAAGGTTTAGGGTGATAGGAAGAGGCGAGGAGAGGGGACGAAGGGATAAGGGGTGTCGGGGGGGATACAAGGAGGAACGGAGGGCGAGATGATGAAGCGTTTCCTGTTCTGGTGAGGTGAATGCTAGTAGCTCTCCATCAAACAGGTGGGCATGCAGCCTCATACATTTACACACAAACCCACACACACTTGAGAGGATTGGGTAATTAACAGGGATATGTAGCAGTGTGGAAGAAGTGAATCTTTAGTGAGTTGTGTGCATTGAGAGAGAGAAAACGTCTTCAAATTCAAGTGAAAATACAAGTTGTAATATCAATCAGCCTCCATAGGACTTGAAGTGGCTTCTCTCCCAGTGTCTCTGATTCTAATAGATAAAAGCATCGATGCGATGATGTTAGCCTCAATGGAAACTCTCAGGTACTCCTAACCTCCTAACTACTTTTCATCTGCAGTAAGATAAGCACAGAGGTCTACTGTATATGTTCTTGTTTACTCTAGATGTCTGTAGATACTTTGTACTTCAGGTAGATACTGTTCAGACAGATACGTAGACATACAAGTACAGAGATGAAAAGGAGAGAAAAAACTCAAATGTGAAATGAAACTTGCAATGTGTTATGACTCGAGAAAATATCTTAGACGCGTTACAGTTCAAAGGACAATTACTTTAAAAATTCTCTTGGAAAAGTATACTGAAAAAGCAAACTGTGGACCTGCCAAGATGATCAAACCTATGTCTGACCAACAATTGTCACCAAGGAGACACCTGTGTGTTGGTATTGTGGATCATTTTCAGACGCTCCGTTAGAGTGGGGTCAGTCAATCCACATCTGCTTTGATTGTTTGCTCGTTTATTGTTCCTGAAACAAAGAATTGATCTGAAAATGCAATCTTAAGACGTTGTCCCTGGGTTCTACCATAGGCTGCCAGTACATTGTGTGTGTGTGTGAGAGACCATTTAAAAAGCAGAGCGTCACTCCTCTCTCTAACCCCACAGGACCTTTGGTTGGAGCTCAGTGCTGCACTGTGTGAAAGTTCAAACAGATAGCCAGAGGCTGCCAGCAATAGGACCCAAGAGACCTCAAGCTTTAGTGTGGCACTGCCTGTAGACACAGTTACTGGCACAAAGAAGGATTTCAGTTCAGTTTCAAGTAATGGTATCACAATTTCGTTGTCAAGTTGTTGGACAATGGGCAAAAATTGCAGCTAAGGTATTTAAGTGCATGCCAGTCACTAAAACAAAATTTTGAGAGTCAAATAGAACAATGGCAAAATAATAATGGCATGTTGATTTAAAAGTGATTCAACTGAAAACCACACTACCAAAGAGCATCCTCCAACCGCTGTTTTGATGGTTTACTATGTGTATCCCGAGGGTATACTCTTCTCCTCATGAAGCTATTCACCCCTTGGAGCTACACATCTGTATGAAAATGGTGTTCACAAATGTATTGCTTTAGGTATAGAGCACCTCCTCCACTGATCATGGTGCAGCTTATGTATTTTCCAAACACAATCTCACATCCTCTTTGTTTCTCTCTTCTCACTTTCCCTGCCGTCCTATTCTCACTGTTTTCCATATTTGCATTTCCATTTCCATTTCTTTTTTTGTCTTGAACTACATGGCGCACCTTCCTGATCCTCATGTCCTTTACTGCTCAGGATGTCCATGTGTATGTCTGACCAATTGCTGCTGGCTATTTGATGCTTAAATAGATCTTCATGTGAGCCGTCAACAGTCTTCCTGACCATGTCTGCTGACCATTTTCATGTCTGGAATAAAACGTTTCCCATGCACAGACCTGCTGTCACAACACTCCTATGCTGTAAACCACCAGCACTCAGGGCTGCTTACTTTTCTGGATGGTAATTACAGATAAGAGGAACCACATAATCCACAAGGTGGCAATCTAAGATTCTATGCTATGCTTGTGATGGACTATGGAGATCTCTGTCTCGCAGTTTATTATCCTCTGCTTTTTTTTCACTCCCTCTTTCTCTGTTGCTCTCCCTCTGTGTGTATGTGTCTCTCAAATTTACAGACAGAGAGCCTGTCTGTCATTTGTAGCTCTCTGTCTGTCATTTGTCAGACAGAGAGCTACAGATCTAGATCTAAAGATTTCACTGTATAATACAGAATACCTTTGTATCCCTTTGGTTCCCTCTCTCTTACAGACTCCTTGTCAACTTTCATTAGGCCTTTTAGTGCATCCTCTCTGGGTTTACGTGTGTGCGTGTGTGTGTGTGAGGCTGTCTTGACTTTGTAAACCTTGTACTGGCTAGTTGTGCTGTATATCTTAATGTGAGCCCATTGTCTGTTAGTTAGGGTTTGTTTTCTGTTTGTCTCTATTAGGTCACCCTCTTACTCAGCATGTTTGACTACAGTCCTTCCCAGCTCACCACCCCCTTTGTGTCTGCCTGGTATCAACCACACACCTTTAAATTAATCAACATGCAGTGTGGACTGGGGTCCAGTCGATACTGCTTTAGTGGGTCCCTTCAGGCCTAACCAGGCTAAATCACAGGTTTAAATGTGTACATGCCACTCACAGGGGATGGCATAGTGATACAGAGGCTTTTATTCTGGCTGAGGATCTATAAAGGTCTAATAGAGCAGAGTGAAAGGCAGAACCTAATGTAGAAGCATTCTAGCTTGAGCTGCATGCCTCAATTGTTTCTGTTGTCTTCTGTTTTTTACACATTTCAACAAGATGAATAAGTATTCCAGGGATGGAAAAGTAGGTATGAGCTGCTTATTTTACAGAAATGCAAAAACAAACGTAGCACAACTAACAATGAAAAGAAAGGAGTAATTACAACACATTAACAAGCTAAGTCAGAGAAAGGTAGTGTACATCCTTGAAATCTGAAAAGTGAAAATTGTACAGGTCAGGATATACAGAGAGAGAGAGAGAGAGACAGGTAGACAGACAGACAGACAGACAGAGAGATATATTTTGCACACATTGAAATTTTAACAAATTTGCCTTGCAATTGGTGAGTCAGACATTGTCCAATCACATGCAAGAGCTCTGAGTTTGCTGTGTAACATCTCTGTGGTGATTCCCTTCTTACTACTTCAATCCAGAATCACGCCGTATGGACTGCTGCTGATTGCACCATAATCAGTGTCCCCCCAATCACCCAACTCCTCAGGGGACAACCAAACAGCACAAACAAAATGACCCCGTAATGAGCCAAATTGCCGTGTGAGTGTGTGCAAATCCTGCATTACCTAGTTTGAAATAACATCAATAAATGGATAATCTGGTTTAGTAGGCACTCATTTGCATTAGGATTAAAGAGATGTTTGTAGGTGAGCTGATTGCATGGCGCGTTAAAAACTGAACAAACAACAATGACCAAAATAAATTGCACCGTGCCAGAGGCATTGATTCTGAGCATTCTTCCAATTCATTGCAACCACAACATATTAGCCAATTAGCCAAAAATGGTCAGCACTCAAATGCAAAATCATTACAACAAAGAATACTGACTCAATATGCTCAAATTAGAAAATTAAAACTTCTATCATTGCTAACAGCTAAATCTACTCTTTTATACCATAGAAACACAGGACCAAAACCAGCAAAGGGAAGAGTTACACCACAGAAAAAAAAACTCCTTTCACCTGTGAGCACTGTCAATTCTTTATTACCGTCTTCAATATAGATCTGGGGCCAACCTGACAAGTGAACAGCAGCGCTGATTAAAAGTAGAACTGGCTCCCATGCTAACGACTCCAGGGGCTAATTTTGACCACTGCCCTGATTAAAAGACAATGGCAAACAGACACTCCCGCTGTCGTTTAACAGGGCAACAGTGACATCCTTGCTCCCTCACCCCACGCTCCAATGCTGATCAAGCAAGGGGAAAAGACAATTCAACCTGCTGCTGCGGTGCAGAAAAGACACTCTCCAGTCTTCATTCAGTGAATGGTGGATTCATTGTGGAGGAAACCACATGGTACTTGGTGACTAAGAGGATGAAAGCTTGGCCCAGTGCAGTCTGGAAGACAATGGTATGGTATGGAAGGCATCACGCTCCTATTATACTCTTTGAAGAGGATTGTGCAAGTGCATGCATCAGATGATTATGGTAAAATACTAGTCACAGGGAATCAAATCCTGAGGTTGTCTCAATCTCTGTGACCTCCGTGCATTCAGATGTTTTACATCATTGATTTGCTAAAGGATCACACTGGCCAAAGCAAAAGCATGCTGACTTAGGCAGATTCAGTCAGTTACCCAGGCTATCCATCATCTTGTCAAAAACACACACACACACACACACACACACACGTCTGGCAGATCATTTGAGTGAGCATGTTTCTCTCCATCTGCTGTGTGTGTGCCAGGTCACTATCTGAGCTCGGAGCTCCAGAGGGAAGACGAGGGAACAGGCTTCTCATTAGTCAGAGCACAGACCCTCCACCCTGGGGACGTAAACAAGACCTTGGGCCTGGGCCTGGAAGTGCTGTGGGGCAGCTCAGTATGCAGGGACACAAACAGACGTATGTGAACCCCCAGAGGCTGACCCTACAGTGACTAGCTGATGTCGCCTTAATCAAAACAGGCATCTCTCATACTGCAGTAGATGATGGATCGTCTTCTGTGCAAGGTTGTTCATTTGATGCTTTGTGTTATTTGTGCAAGCACTACAAGTTTAAATGCTCTCACAATACAAAAGGAAATACTATACATGTATAAAAGCTGTCAACTGTTAACCTTGAATGGTGAAACAATGAGGAGCCCCATTTTTGAGACAAGTGGTCTTTTTCATTGACCCGATTCGGGTCTGCTTATTGTTTCTGTGTTTCTGAGTGTCACTTCCCTCCCAACTCCAACAATGTGTTCAGTGTTTTTGTCTGTGGAAATGTGGATCAGATCAGTTGTTTAGTTCAGGCTGTTCCGATGCCACCACTGGTGACAGACCTCTCATGTGAATACTAAACACCCCATTCCTCATAGGTTTCATTAACATGACATTCCTTAAAAGCTGGATCTCCTTCAAAGGCAAGAATGCATAAACACACGCACGCACACACACACACTCCTGCCCTGAGTTATTAACCATTGCATCACTCAAAGCTGTCATGGAAAGGTTTACTGTGCTCCTCCAGTCTGGCCCCCTCAGAGCAGCGAACAGATAAGAAGCAGTTTGGGGTTTGTGTTTATAAATCAAGTACTGATGGGTTAGGGAAGTGTGGGAGAAACTAGCAATGTGGATACAGAAACAGCAAATTACAGGTGAAACCTGCACACTAGAGAGCTCAACTAAATGAGCTTCAAACAAAACAAAAATGGCTGTCAATCTCTGTTAAATCTCCATGACCTCATGATTCATTTAAAGCATTGTAATTGTAGCTTAGCATATATTTACACATTCATGTATTTACTGTATATGTATTTTGTTGTTTTATCTGGAGGCCTTCAACTTATTGAATTGCTATTTAAACATTACAGACTCCCAGAGAAGCTATTGAGGACTGTTGTCGATAAAACTCAGTCCTTTAGAGACGTGTCTAGCTGGGTCTTTGTGCAACAAAGCTGTCCAGTTCACAAACAAACCACGACAGACTGTGACATTTGTCTCAGATTTATCTGAAGAGGAGCCTTTTGTCTACATGCCGCAAGGCCAGTCGAGGAGATGCCCTGAGTAGTGACTGTTACAACGTGTTGTGTAAGCAGCCAGACCACCGTAAGCACTGATTCAATGATCACTCGTTATGGATGAAAGGAAAGACAGTTCCTATACATTTGACTGTATGGGATGAAGATGTGTTCTAGTATGTGTCACGTTATCACATGAGCAAATGGCAATACAACATGTAAATCATGCCAGCACAGATACTACCTACTTCTGAATCATATTGGTTGCTGCTGCTTTGTGTTGGAAAAATATAAAACTGTTTTTATACTGTTTTATCAATACTTGTGGAAAAGCTTTTTCCACCTGAAACCAGAAACTATTCATTGTTCTATTATTTCCAGTCATGTTGACACATATTTTGACCATTGTAATATCAGTATCCTGTGTGTGTGTGTGTGTGTACAGTATGTTTATTTCATACTGCAAAAAATCATTAGATTGTAAATGTTCATTTGTCAAGTCGATGACAGAGCAATAGAGGCAGTGTTCAGGCCGGGTCTCATTATTAACATTACATCAACAGATGTAGCCATTAGCTGGCCACAGTGGACAGCGGTATCTTCAATCACCAGTCAAGCGAAGCGATAGAGCCAGTCAAGCCGTGGGACAAGACGTGATAAAGCAGCATCCCTGTAATTATAAACATGAAACTCACAGAAACCATTTAAGGGTCGAAAGCAGGACGATCAAGCAAGATAAGGATCCATAGATTTCAGGAGGGGCCTTTGAAGCCGGCTCTCTCATTGGTTAGGATGGAAGCATGAAAACAGTATAATGGTTTGGTTGACTGGGCTAAAGATTGTGCCTTCACAAACAAGCACAACTGACAGTTTAATGGTCTCCAACCATATGAACCATACACTATGGAAACACACTTATTCAGAAGTGCATTCACTGCCTGAAAATGACAGATGAAGTCAGCCCATGTATAAACTGTGTAAAATGAAGTGTAAAACCTTTACTTTATGACACAGTAAAAACCCAGTAAACATTTCAGGTGGAACATCTGTTGTTTAGAGTTAGGTAAACACTGGGATGAAGCCTTTGAAGACTGTCTGTCTTTGCAGCGGGAAGAGGAAAATCATAATTACTTTACACCACTCAGTAGTTAATATCACATACCGCCATGTTGTTTGCAACATGCAGATGCAAACATGAAACACTCCACTCATGTCATTGATAACACTCTCCGTGATAAGATAACATGGCAACACTAGCAGGTCAGTGGAGCAGAAAAGGGAGAGAGGGGAGCAAACAGTCACAGTGAGCGAGCCAGCTGAGCACATAGGAAACATAAGGTCATATTTGCAGCCTTAGACATCAAAACACAATTACATTACACTGTAAAAGACACTGTGTCTGTGTCACTGTGACCTGCAAGCAACTTCATCCAGATGATTCTCTCTTCCCCTCCTTCACTGTCTTTCTCTCTCATGCACCCACTCATCTGTCTCCACAACTTATTCCACACATCCTCAGAAAGGAGCATTCAATTTACATTTCAGTCATTTAGCTCTTCTCCAGAGCGACACACAGTGCCTACAACAATAGAGTGAGCTTCAATTTCTAGATGCAAAAAAATACAAGCAGCCAAAAAGGAGTAGTGCAAAGGTGCATGTAAGACAGAAGTGCTAGGTAAAGAAACAGAATACAGTCTTAGAAGGGAGTTTTTAGAGAGCAGGATTTACATTTCAAGTGTAAACTTAGTGAATGACTCTAAACAGATACACATTACTCCAAGTCAAACACTTCCCAAATCCACCACATTTCTTGTACAATGACAAAGCACACAATCACAATCCACTCAGACATATATATACTGTATATACACGACTTGTTCTTTATCACTAAACACGCATCGCCCCAACTGAACTCGTACCAGTAAAACAGAGCTGGCAACAGCGCCTCCCCGCGGCAGTTCTCTGAACGCACCTGGGTTGCAAGGAGTTCAACGATATCGTTTGGTGCAAAATGAGAAGCGCATCACACTGACGACCTCTTTAATTACATTTTTAATAGCTAATAAAAACTACAGTTAACCAAACAAAAACGCGCTGACCTACTACTGTACGGCTGCCGGTAACCATACGGTGTGTGTGGTGGAAGAAATCAGTTACGAGGAGCTGTAGCCAGCAAGCAGAGCTGATGCAAAATATCAACAAAACGAAGAAAACTTAGCCTACCTCCTCCACTGTGAGGGGCATGCAGATGCGGTACTCCTTCATCAACATAGTCCTGCACGGTGGTGGTGTCAGTACGAAGCAGGTTGAAGGCGGCCGGAGTTCCCTTTCAGTTTGGGTGGCGTTCCCACAACGAAATCATTTATTCAATCAAAACAAACGTTTTTTTCTCCACCTCCGTATCAGCGGCACCTCCTGCGAAGGTTCCGTTACGCTGAGTCCAGACAGGTAAGAAAACAGACGCTGAAACAGCTCCTCTGTAAAGTGAACCGCTAGTTTTATGAAGCTGCTTCAACACAGCAGATTACGCCGATTGTCTATACTGGAGAAAGTTTGAGGAAATCCCAGCAAACTCCAAAACAGTTAGGATATCCGTTAACCGCAATTCAAACGGCTTTGTAGCACCGCTTGAGTCCCGGGCGAAGATGGAGCTCTCCGCCGGTCCCTGTCACTTCACAACAAAGCGACTTTTTTTCCAGTCTATGTTTGACTAGGTGGACTTGAAAACAGCTTACCAGTCTCTCCGGTGTTTCATCTGCACCCTGCACCTTTTGAGTTTTCTCCCGGTGGCGCCGCAATCTGTAGTAGCTGCATCAAGCGAGTCAGAGAAGGACGCCGTTAGACCGGAAGTACAGCAACTTGACTGTCATTATAAAAGAGTCACTATCGCTTAAAAACCGTCGCAACACTCGTCCAATGAGGGTTGTATTTTGAAAGATTTAACCGGAAGTGCTTTTGATTTTTCTGTCTAGCTTGACGTTAGTGAGCGTCTGCCCTCCAAACGCGCAGCGCAGGAAGAAAGCGTTAGGTTCTCAGGGATTGTCTATTCATAGAAACACGGTGATCACCTTTGTTCAGCAAGAGTGACAGTAGCAAAGAGAATTGGATAATTAAGATCCAGAAACAAATATTATAGTAGCTGTCTCACAAAGCCTCATTAAATTAGGCCAATGACATATAAAAAAGGGGAGTATTGCATAACTAGGGATTTCATAACTATGCAGCTCTGACGTTTTTCTCCCTGATTTTATGTATCATCAAAGCAAATAGAATAATTTCACTTGGCTTACCCGAACCTCAACTGTAGAGGCTCACTGTAGCCCAAGCTTCGACTTGTCAAATTGTTTCCTTTAAAATAAAGTTGCCCAATAAATGAGGAAATAACTTTCCTGGAGTCACAAACTAACTTTGTCTTTGTGTTTGTGTCACTTAATATCTTTTTTTCCCCGATATTCTCCTCTCAGCGTCTTTGCGGGCGCTGACCGTGGTGCTGAAGTTTAGCCAGGGTTCAAATATGGACTGCTTGGTCGATAGAAGGAGCAAGCTGCTGATCTGAATGGGTCCTGGTAATACTATGAGTCATGCATTGGACTTTTGTATTGTGTATCGTTAGTGGTCCAGGCCCATGGTCCATTAGCAGAGCGGAACAATAGACTATAAAACGCAGTACCTCTTTCTAACGGTAGATGTCAGAAGTGATCTTCCCTTCAATGATGGAAGGAGAGGCGTGGAGTAGTATAACACTAATGCCAGATTTATTTATTTTCAGAGATCACAGACAAATTATCACACACGGGTGGATCACTCAGCCTCCTGCTGTATAAGCAGTAAGTGCTTTCACTTTTCATTTGCACACAGAGTGAACTCTATTTGGTGCTTATATGATTAGGGACAAATGTTAAAAAATATGTATTGCCAAGGTTATTCTGCTCGTCCAATCATGTGTTTTAGACTGTGCGATGTGTTGATGTTTTGTTTTGCACTCTTATCACTTTGGACTTGATAACATACAGCCAGCGAGAGGGAGATTAGAGGAAATCAAATTGAGGCCTAGGTGCTGAAGGCGCTTTAACATTAAGAGAAGAGGTGACGAAACATTTTTTCAGATACTGTCCAATAAAGATGCGTCCTCATTGCCTTTCAATCTTCACTGATGATAAAAAAAATTATGGACTTTTTTTTCTGACATGTTTGCAATACTGTTAGCTATAATAGAATATGTGCTTCGTGCCAGTAGAGATGGAGGAAGTATAACCACATCACTCTCAGCACCAACGTTTTCTGTCTGTCTTCCCCCTCTCTTTCCTTCTCTCACTCTCTCTCTTACACACATATACACACACACACACGCACACATGTATTTAGCACAAGGCCAGCAGTGCAGCCAAATGATATCAGTTGTGCTCCCCATTAACTCCTGAGCCAACATTCATTGTTAGGAGGCTTAATTGAATTACACTGATGGACTCCCAAGGCCTCAAACTCACTGCCTCAGAGCAGTCAGGCTTAGAAATACAAGCGCTGGTTGAGAGAAAAGCTACACTTAGGAGACACTTTTAGGTACACCTAGCTAGTACTGGGTTGGCCCCCTTTTGACTGCACATTCGTGCTGCAAACATCCTTCTCTGCCTCATCCCAAAGCTGCTCTATTGGGTTGAGATGAGTGGATTGAGTAAACTAAAGTCACTGTCCTGCTCCTGGAACCATCTTGAGAGGATGCTGTGCGACATTTTGCATTTGAAGACAGGGTAGACTGTGGCCACGAGGGATGCACTTGGTAAGCAACAATATTTAGGTATGCTGTGGCATTCAAACAATGCTCATTTGGTACTAAGGAGCCTAATGTGTGCCAAGCAAACATTCCCCACACCAATACATCACCACCACCAGCCTGCACTGTTGACGCCAAGCTGGATGGGTCCATGGATTCATGCTTTTTACGTGAAAATGTGACCTTGGTGTCAGCACATCACTACAGAAACCAGGATTTATTGGACCAGGCACCATTTTTTTCTCCAGACGACCAGTTTTGGTGACCACATGGTCACGGTGGCCTCATGTTCTTGTTCTTGGCTGGCAGGAGCGAAACTCAGTGTGCTCTTTTGCTGCTGCAGCCCATTTGCTTCAAGTTTCAACGAGCTGTGTGTTCAGAGAGGCCCTTCTGCACATGAGTGTTGTACTACGATGTTATCTGCATACTCGTAGCCCATACTCGTGCTAGCTTGATCGCATCTTGCTGTCCTCCAATGACCTTTCATCAACAAAGCATTTTTGCCTGAAGGAGTGCCACTGATGGGATGTTTTTTGTTCATTACACCATTCTCAACACTTGACAATGTCATTCCTGAAAATCCCAGGATGTCGGACATTTTTGAGATGCTGGAACTGGCCTGTGTGACGCCAACAACCATACCATGTTCAAAGCCACTTAGATAACAGTTCTTGGCCCTTATAATGTTTAGTTGAACAGTGACTGAATCTGTCAACGCTGTCAGAATGCTTTATATACTAAGTCACCGCTATACAACCCATTTTCTGGAGGAGTGAGCTGTTTGCGTAAATGGGGAAGGATACCTAATAAAGTGGCCACTGAGTGTATTTTAACACAGTTCATTACAAATAAGATTCAGGCCATATTTACCAATGAGAATGTGAAATCTAGGTAGATCTCTGTACAATGGTACATATATAATGGTACGTTTTGAAAACAAACCAAACATCAAATCAAATTCATAGCTGTTTTAAACACATTGGTTATTGCATCCTCAAAATATGACAATTTCAAATAAGATGGCAAAGGGAGTTTAACTTTCATACCAGCAATAGTGTGTAAGAGTGGGTGACCCATTCACTGTCCCATTCAGGTGGTTCATATCTTGTTTTGGCTCAAAACCTAACTAATTATTAGCAAAACTACAACCCATTATTTTAAAGTGATAAGTGTATATTAGACCTTTGTCTAAAACAGGTTGATGACAAGTTGGTGAATATAACCTTTTCATCTGTACTGTAAATGGACGAGACATAAGAGTTCTCAGGACTCAACTCAAGAGGGTGCAATACACTTGCATATATTGTACTGTACATCTGCGATCCATTCCCCACACTACTAGTACTAGGGAACAAGAAAGCAAGTGCACATGCACATACTCAAACACATACATACAGACACGCCCACACATTTCACATCCACGTGTCCAATGCACAAACATTCAAGCATGTTCATACTCACTCAACCACAGATACACATGCACCTACACGCACACACACACACATCACATTTTCACTAAAGAGCCTAAACAACAGCTGACAACGAGAGGCTGATGATGCACTCTGTTAACAGTACAGTGTGACTCCAGCTGAATTCAGTATACAGTATACCAAAACTGCACAAAGCAAACATAAGAGGTTTATGTGACTGTGTTGCCGCGAGACGGGAAGAGAAGGAATCGGTGGATTGAAAAACAAAATAACATGACATTATGCAAGGCTATGTAGTGTCAAAGTGATCACACCTGCAACGGATAGACGGAAATATACATGTCCACATATACACACACAAGCACACACAGACACAGACACACACACACACACACATCAGACTTTA
>OOFE01012878.1:31387-49734 GCA_900323365.1 Monocentris japonica | reverse complement strand
GCCCGAGTTCCTGGGGCTGGCCGGCTATTACTGGAGGTTCATCCCGGCCTTCTCTGAGCTGACCAGCCCCTTGACCGACTGCACCAGATCCGGTACAGTGGACAGAGTGGTGCCAGCAGGCGTAAAATTAGCCCTGTGTAGGGACCTCTCTCTCCCTTTTTGCCTCCAGACTGACGCACCAGGCAGAGGGTTGGGGACCGTTTTGTCCCAGCAGGTGGAGAGGGTTGAACGCCCAGTGCTGTACATCAGCCAGAAGCTCGTGGACCGGGAGAATAGGTACAGCACCGTGGAGAAGGAATGCGTGGCCATCAGCCTCCGCTACTACCTCCTGGGGCGCCCTTTCACCCTCTGGTCAGACCATGCCCTGCTGCAGTGGCTCCACCGCATGAAAGATACCAATGCACGGATCACCCATTGGTACCTGGCCCTCCAGCCATTTAAGTTCAAGGTGATCCATCTGTAATGAAATAAAGTCGGCGTTGCCGCTCTGCCCCAAAAATCCCTGGTTTCTATTTCTGTCTCGACCCGGTATAGTAGCAAGTTGGCTACACCGACATTTAATCAATGCAGGCAAACTTTTAGCAAGCTATTCATACTAAATCAGTTGTCCCTGCCCCTGCCTGGTGCCAGGCCCAACAGATGCAGCTTCAGGCTCAGCAGCCCTGTCTCCCCATCCCCATACCCCTTAAGTAATGGCTGGATTGACTTAAAATTTGTTGTGCACAATCAAGACCCCAAGTGGAAGAAACCTATTGATTTGGTGACCAGTTGACCTTTCCTCTAGCGCCACCATCAGGCCTTTTCATTGCCATTTCCATTTTGTTTTCCATTTTCCATTTCCACTTTTACAGCTGCTTATTTTCTAGTTGATATGTATACTTAGTTCAAAAATCTGCTGCTGATTTGATTCTTTTGTTTGTTATATCATTCTATAGATGATAATGTTCATTTATTTTAGATTGATGTATATTTAAGTTATATTTATTCTAAGTTATTCATTAATGCTAAGAGAATTTTCCATTCAAAAATTTTACCATTAAAAATACATTTAGACTGTAAAAGATGGGCTTTAGCACATTTCTTATAAAGGGTATCAGTCTTGCAACAAATAGTGAATTCCACTGTATGCAGAATGTTGCATGCATGTTATATTTTCACAGCTCACTGTCAGTAAATACCGTACAGTAAGTATTGGACTACAAGAGAGTTGCAATCCTGCAAAGGTAAAGTTATTTAAAGCTTTGAATGGGTTGATTGGGTTCTGGAGGTGTGGTTACAGCAATTGTGCAGGGTTGGCGTGGCCTGTGGTGGGGCCCAATGTGATATCTTTTCATGGGGCCCAAAAAATGATAAGAGGACACAGATCCCAGTTATTCACACTGTCTGTCTGTCAGGGAAACTGGCAGACAGCTCGTCCAATCAGTGACAAGGCATCATTTTTCAAGTACGTCCCCTTTCTGGTTTGAGTCACATTAATGTGTTTTCTGACTTGCAGTTTTTTTTTCTGATTTGCTGTTGTGTTTTCTGACTTGTTCATTTGTTTTGCACTTCAGGTCAAAGCATAACGATCAAAGCTTTTACCAGATCTCCAGCAAAAGATTTCAGATCATTTTGATGTGGTCCTGATGGCATCCTGCAATGAGACGTAACCAAAAGCAGACATCACCAACATCACACGTGGCTTTGGCTCGAGTGCACGGTACAGTATCTCATCCCCTGATGAAAACCTGCTCTGCCCCAGTCATGCACTTCAAAACAGGATCAGCGCAGAAACAAGGCAGCGCTAATAAATACTTGCGGATAAAGTTTTCACTTTTAACCCCACATTCACAAGCCTCATCCTTTAGATTTATTGATTCGATGAAATGCCTTAGCCGCAAGACTCTCTTCCACCAGAGGGGGGCTTCCATCTCTGACCGGAGTCGAGATTTAGATGTGATGACACAGGCGCCCGTGAAATGAACTAAAGCTGTTTGTGTTGACTTTGAAGCTCCCCAGCTGCAGCCCCTGTATCACACAAGGTTCAAATAAACAAAGAAAATCACTTCATCTTCAAGCATCGACTCAGGTGGCATGTCCAACCAATTTAATCCTCTGAAATGTATTGCCACTCTACCACAAGATGGCTAAGTTAATACAGGCCACCATTGTTGTGAAACCCTAGTGCACTTTATCTTCCTCTCTACCGCAGATGCAAACACTAAAGCTTCAGAGATGGTGGTAGACTAGTCGGTATATTGTCTTGTTTTCTATGTGTAATCCTCTCTCTTTTGTCTTCTGCTCGCTATTTCCTGTTTCTATCCCTCTGTCATCTCCCCAGTTTATTGTCTATCCCAGAGCAAGACTGCCATTACATTTAGTCATTTACCCCACCCTCTTATCCAGGACAACTTAGTGTGTCATCTGGTCGGGGTTCAATGTCGTGCTCAAAGACGCTTAGACAAAACATGTGGCTGTTGCTGCAATTGAACCTGAGACCTTCCAGGTACAGGACAGTCTCTCTAACCGCTAGTCTACACTCTCTCTAGTCTAAACTCTGGCTAGTCTACACTCTCGCTGGTCTACACTCCCACTAGTCTACACTCCCGCTAGTCTACACTCTTGCTGGTCTACAGTCTCACTGGTCTACACTCCGCTCATTTACACTCGCTCAGGTCTACACTCTCACTGGTCTACATTCTTGCTGGTCTACACTCTTGCTGGTCTACACTCTCGCTGGTCTACACTCTTGCTGGTCTACACTCCCGCTAGTCTACACTCTCGCTGTCTACAATCCCGCTAGTCTACACTTCCATTTCGTCAAAAGCAGCAAAATGTCATGAAAGCTTAACCCCTTTAAAGAATGTAGCGCCAAACAACTCCCTTTCCCAGCAAACATCTCTGTAGTGCTCGGCTACCAAGAATGGAATATCGTCAAGGCGAGGGGAGGGCTAACAGAAGCTAGGTGTTAAGATAAACAATTTTTTTAAGACTCTTTCAAAGACCTCAGGGGTAGAGGCTTGGCTTAAAATGGTCCATTGAAAGCTAGGGTATTTCAGTCTCATTTCAAAGCACAAAGCTGGACAACAACTTGCACGCTACCTAATTAGCATTAGCTAGCTTACCTGAAGTAACAAAGCTTTTACCAATACACAGGATTTGATGTTATAATCCCTTGTGCCATAATCCAGGGAGAGCATCCGCACAGAATTCAGATGTCAGAAAGAATGATGAAGAGGATAATGTTGTTGAAAATAAAAATGGACGAGTGAAAGTTAGTGATGTACATGACGTCCTAGGGAGAACAGAGCATAGAGAGTTTAATAATCTCGTCCAAGAGCTCTGCCTAGATAGTGCCTGTTTCAAGGCCTATTTTTGCATTAATATAATGTATGGCATGGCTAAGGTTGAAAAATGTTCAACTTGTCCTGGGGAGCCCCAAAATATGCTCATAGTTTGGAGGAGACGCATGCCTGCCGTGACCAAACAGTTGAAAATAACTGAAAAAGGAGCAGGCATGTTCTGAAAAGTATCCAAGGTTGTCATTGGTTCAAAGGCTCACTGCTTGGGACTTAAGGGAACTAGTCTTTCATGATCCTTGTCCATCATGATTCACTTAAGTCAAGGGAACTGTTTGGGCTTTGTGTTCCCAACTGTGCCTGCTAACATTTTCCCATACAGTGAATACTAGCTTTGCTTCACCTCCAAAGCATCAGAGTGCTCCATGTACTGAACACACAGAGGTTTAACGACTGCCAGTCTTCTTGCTATGCAATGGAAAGTGAGCAAGGCGCTTATTGGCCCAAAATTGGATTATTCATTTAAAATAGAATTTGGGCAATAGACAGAAAATGATTCAAACACTGAGTGTAAACTTGAGTAAACTTAGAAGTAAATCTTGTTCTATAGGATCACACGAGATGACATTTTAATTACATATACTTACTTAAGTGCACAATAGTTACATTCAGTTGCTTGAATTAAGTTCCCTTCCCTCCTTTTAAACAAGTGGAAATGGTGATACATCTTGCTTTGCGTTGGCTTTGCGAATGAACTTCGCAGCCAGTTGTTTACAGCCCTCCACATGCATTTAATTCTGCAACGCTGGTCATTTTGATTTCAAAGGTTAAATTTGCGGTTCAGTCACTGTAAAGAAAGGGCTACTTAAAGCCTCAGCGGTTCCCATGGACAGCGAAACATTAACCCTTTGTGGTTATTAGCCACGTGAGAAGAGGGCTGAATAGGTGGAAAGGCATCCAGTTGGAGAAGAGGGGGAACAGTAAAGTGAAGTCTATTCTACTCTTGGCAGAGGCCGGTGTCAACTGCTGAGTTGTTGTGTAAAGCAGATAATGTGATTTCCGGACACTCAGTAGAACCCCTCTATTCAGGATACTATAGACCAAGGCTGAGTACAGGCCCCTGAAAGTGGCCAAAGACTTAAAGAGTGATGCCACAAGAAGACACTGCATGTCTGTGTTCTAAATAATAGTGGGAGGAGATGGAATGGGTGGACGAGTGTGTAATATGGAACAGAGTAACAATGTCTGACTCATCAACAGTTCTTTTTGGAAAACTCTTTGATCCGAGTTGATGCGATTTACAAACACATCCAAATCAAAATTTTCATCAACAATCGCATTAGACAAGAATACATCAGCCTATCCAGGAACTGGTCCTGATCACTCTGCCAAAGAATGACCCATGAAGAAGAGGTTTAGTGTTTTGGATTGGCCAAGTCAAAGTCCTGACCTAAATCCAGCTGAGATGCTGTCAGGACCTGAAGCGTCTGTTCATGTGAGACCTCAAACCTCACTGAGTTGGTGGAGTTCTGTAAGGAGGAGTGGGAGAAAATCACTCCAGGAAGATGAAGAGACTGATCAGTGATCAGTAGCTCTAGGAGACGTTTAGTCCAAGTCATTACTGCTAAAGTTATTGATTGAAGTAGTTCACAGGGATTTCTGAGTTTTTGTCTGTTTGTGCATGTTCTTTATTTGGGATATCTTCATAAAGAGTTGAGGTTTAGATTATGATTTTATTAGGTTATACTTTCATATATGCACAATTAATATATACACAATTTCCTCCAAAACATGTGAAATTGGATCCTTTATTTCAGTTAAGAGAAAACTCAACATTTCTATAATTGCACAAGGGGTTCACAAACCTTCAATCATGAATGTATGTCCACGCTGAGCCAGGTGGCCCGTCCCGGTCCTGTAAATGTTCAACTTCCCACCACCTCCTTGTAGGGTTCACAAACATTCAAGCGTGACGGCATGTGAAGGGGAAGAAGAGACCCTTTGCCAAGAAAGAAATGCCTCCAAGCCACAATCTCACAAACTTCCAAAAATTCCTCCGTGTCCACTTTATGGTTCAGATTCACTCGGTGATAAATATTTACAGAGAGCTGGTGAGCTTGAGAGATACGAACAAGAGAGAGCAACAATCTCCAAATAAGTCACTGCCAGGAAAACAAATGGCATCGAAGCTGCACGGGGCAAAAATGCACTGCATGTAAGTGATATAACATGACTTTTTTAAAACCTTATCACTGACATTCATTTTTGATGCTCATAGTGGAGGATTTACAAAACAGAGTCACTATGTTCATCAGGAGTGCCCCTTGTTTTCTCAGCCAACAGCCAATAGCTACTTGGGATTGTAAGTAGGTTTAGACCGATATATCGGGCCAATATTGGTCTTTTATGAAAAATCTGATATCCGCCAGTCAGTGTTATCCACCTCTGATATGATGGATATGATGCAGTTTGTTTGATTACATTTTAATTGTAGAAATTATCAATATTACAGTGGTTGCCTATGAAAGTCCTTGAACTGATTCCAATGTGATATTTTGATTCTAATGCAGAGATTTCACACAAGTATGAATTATTCTTATTATTATTGTTATTGTTATTGTTATTGTTATTGTTATTGTTATCCTGGGTTTCAGTGGAGAGTTTTAGTGTCCCATGATGGTCTAAATGCTGTTTCAGAGGCTTTTCCACCCAGACAAGAATACAATTCTGGGGGAAACACTGAATACCTTATTTTTGTGAAGTATATTGAATATCGGCACAAATATTGGCTGTCGGCAGCCTCAATCCAAACATATCACTATCAGTATCTGATTTTAAAAACCCATATCAGTCCAACCCCGGGAGTAGCGGGACTGTCCATTTGTGGGAGACGGCTGACCCGGCTCTCCCAAACAATGGGTCAGGCTTACTGGGCAGGCGGTAGCCAAGCTGGGCATGTTATCACAGCACGGCCAGGACAACGGAGCTTGAATCAGCAGAATACCAAAGTGGATGAATAAATGTGTTTTCATCAGTGGCCATGCCTTGGCTGGAGAAGAGCTGAGGTTACAAGGCTGTGCCCCCTTGTCTCATATGATTGAAGACTGCACGGCACAGCAGAAATCAAGAGTTGTAATAGATATTGCTTAACCTTGCCTGCAAACGGAGACATTCATAACGGAGATCCCCTCAGTCATTTGTTGACATGGGATACACCAACAGCAGACTGACCTGATCTTAATTCTTGCCATCATATGAGCATGCAAGTTTCAGACAGAACATCAAATCACGATACAGCATGTGGTTATATTCATATATATATATTTTATTTTTTACACAGCTAGATGAATGTATACATAGTATACAATACAAAAGACATCTGACAAAAATAACATTGTCTGTACATGGTGTAAAAGAAAAAAAATGAATAACAACTGTACAGTTCCATCTTTTAGATGGCGTAAGTGGTCCCCCTGAACCAAAACAGACAAGAAATTAGAAGAACAAAATTTTTAAGGACATTTGGGGATTGAATCAATTGAAAGGAAAAATCCACCCTTGCATACTAGAAATCATCGATTTGTGATGTTCAATCCATTCCAGGAGTTATTTTGTGTGTAATTTACTTTTTTGGTGTACCCACTTTCCCTCAACCTGCCACTTCTACTTCTACTTCATTTAGTGATTTCCTACATGTCTCATGGCTGCATTGCATTCTGGTTACTGTCGGTGGAGAAATTGGTATCTTTGTCTCTTCTAAGATGGATTTCTCCCTGAACGTCCCTGAACGTCGGTCAATAAAGAAACCTTTGCTCTTTGATACTGAGGGGCTGACACCAAAACCTGACATTTACTGTTGATGTTGTAGATCAATGAAACATTTTCTGATGTCACGTTGTCTATGTTTAGCCAATTTATCTGCAGGAATAAGAAAAATACCCCACCAAACAACGAAACGGGCACAGAAATGAAAGTACATCATTTTAGGGTGTTTGAGGGTGGATTTTTTTTCTTTAATTTCACCATGGATCTGTCTCATAGAGAAAATAAGCCTTTTGTCATTTTCCTACGTATACAATGCAGGCTTTACTCGACACTTCACTAAAGTGAGCGAGTTGTGAAATCGCACCACTAATGCTGGGTGATCTAACATATCACAATTTGGGGGTCGGGTATAATAACGATAGGCTGACAGGATATATGGGCCAATCAAACCAACAGAACCATATTGAATTAGGTTTTATCAGTATGGGCTAAAGGATTTCAAGCGTCCATGCAGCAGCAGGGCAGAAGGGCTGTGAAGGTCGTAACAACACTGTGGAACATCCAGTAGTAAATTTTCTTACGGAACAATATTAAGGCGATTACAGAAATGTACAGTGACAGCAAATATGAGCAAGCCATGCCTCTGTCAAGTGAATGCAGAGAGTTTGTCTCTTGCAATGCTAAGGCTTTGTCGAAAATCAGTGTCACGTCTCTTTGGCAGCATAGAAAAGTTAGCGGAGCTTCAGCACTGGCAGATTTGCAGAATACAGCACGACGGGTAACATTGCACCATACTTACACAAGCAGCCTACATTCACTGTATAGACTTGACAGTTCTAACTATACAAAATGTTCTCTCATTAAATATCATTTTAGACTTTTGGTCAAAAGTAAGAGATTCTTTGATATTAATTCAATTCATAATTGGTTTGAAAATATCTGAATTTTTCAAGTTTGTAGGATATATTTTTTTGACATATGGAAGTAAAAGAAAGTTCTAACATTACCATTCTCTGCTGAGGCATGTAAAGCTTGGCCACTTTTAAAATGTGAATTAACTTGTGATCGACCATTAATTTTGATTTTTTTTCTAAGTCGACGGGTTAGTTTGACAACAGCCAACTATCGCTAAATCGACAAAAAAATACAAAAATAGAATTTGAAACTAGTGCATGGACCAAGCAGGCCTCTCATTTTGCAGATTACAGTACCGTGCTTCACATTTATATCAGTTCCCCCACTGAAATGAGAAAGGATGTCAATTCACAGGTGAGATATCTGGTTCTGGTAAAAGTACAGTGCTGCGTTTGATGCCGTGGAATCTCTTAACACTCACTAACTTATCCTGGGCTTTTATTTCTCTCTCTTTATTTGGAGTGCCTGAGGCTTGTAACTACTACCAGGAAACCGTATTTGTATTCCATCGTCAATCTTATGTTGTTGGGTTGTTTATGTACAGGCATTGTTTCATACGTCCCGCTAGAGGTAGACTAACCATGAGTCAAACCTGCCAGAGATGGTTTGATACTTTGCAAGACAACAGCTTTCCTTTTTGTCTCGCGTCAACGCACATTTATCCTTTTCGAAAAAACAGAGGAAGACCATTTTCGTCGGTTTTCTTCTGTGGAGCACCAGCGGACACAGTTAGACTGTGAATGTTCTGTCTTCAGTATTTTTCGCCAAACACAGCCGTTAACATGATGATTTGGATCATCATCACAAGTTGTCATATTGTCTCTTTGGCCGTCGCTCTAACATGACCTCAGGTTGCAGAGGTCCAGTTCCTGAGGCTTCCTCCTACCGGAGCAATGGTCTCTGGATAGATTAAGACCATTCTGGGTAACGCAGCGCAGGGACCGCCTTTTGAAGCCCCTCCCACAGGTCTTGGAGCAGGGAGACCAGGACCCTATATCCCACATCGGACAGGGGTCTCCACACACCCTCATGGCTACGGGCCTGGCAACGCTGTCACAGTCCACTGCCAGATGCCCCTCCACGCTCTGGCACTGCACCGACCTCTTCTGAAGCCCGTTCCCGCAAGTCACTGTACACTTATCCCATCCTCCGGTTACCCACTGACTGACCGGCCTCTTATCTAGAGCCTTCTTCTTCGCCTCCACTTTATTACTATCCGCCAAGACGCTGTTGTGTGCCGCGTGGCTCCTCTCCTCCTTCCGCAGGGTCTTCTCCTCCTTACTCTCCTTGGCTATGTAGAAGGAGTAGCGCACCCTGGGAGGAGTCATCTTCCCCACGGAGAGCACCTCCACGGTCAGAGGCTCCTGCAGAGGTCTGGTGGCTTGGAGCGTCTCCACGGCCGTGGAGGTGCCAGTGTAGCGTAGCAGGCTGCCCTTCACCAGCAGGTCCCGCTCCACCGCCGACACCACATAGTTGCCATTCAGGAGGTACTTGCCGTGCCGGTTCTTCACCGCCAAGTAGTTTTCGTCGCTGACCATTCCCCGGTAGCCACGCTGGCGGATGTCGACGTTGGAGGCTCCAACAGGCAATGTCACTACGAAGTTGTAGCCATGTCTAGAAAGAAAGTTTGTGGGGTATAAGATGTTAATGATGCTAATTAGCTAGCTAGCTAGTTACTTCAAAATACTTTATTTTAAGCTTTATTTTAGCATTTAAAGCTGCACTACGCAAGAATCTTACGTAAAAATACACCTAAACCACAAATTAAGGCTCCAACAGAGAAGAGCGTCCCATTCCCCCTGATTGAAATGACATAGAGCTGTCCTGTTTGCGCTAATTAATTTCAGGTGTTGGGTATGGTCACTGGTAGGAAATGTTCTCTGCGCACAGGAAGTGAGGAATCAAAAAGTGAAATCCAAAAGTGTCTCCTAAACAGCAGCAAGGATTTCTGGGTAATGAAGTCCTTCAAACCTTCTAAGATTCAAATAGTTACTTCTCGCTGCCACTTGGGGCAGTGAAGTGGGAAGTTGGGAAGCTTTAATGACAAGACAATATTTTTTTTCTACAATGATCTTTGCCATAGCCGGTGGTTCGGTCTAAATAATTCAATGTGCATGTAAAGCACATAAACTGACAAGAGTGCATTCCCTACTCACATGGGTTTGGTGAACATTCCTGAGACCTTCTTACACCCCTGATTGTCTCCACCACACACACCACACTTGTCAAACTTCTTGTTCGAGTCCAGTTTGCCGTCACAGCCGGCCTTGATACACCTTCCCTGAACACACACAGCCGAGGTGTCGGGAGAGCAAGGGGTCCCATCCACGACCTGAAGGGGGTTCGAGAATTTAGATATTAAAAGCATGCCGCTCTTTAAGTGGATAACATGGACTAAACGAACACAATGACTCGAAGAAGGGCACCATAATTAGAAAAGCAGAGGTAGCGCCAAAGGGAGTGTACGCCGTCTTTTGTGCAGACGTGATGTTGGCTTGTATTGCTGTTACAAGCTTGTCATGCATAAATACTTGCTGACAAGCCACAGCTGTGAAGTGATACTGTCCCTGCATGTTCCCTTTCTCTCCACTCCCTCTGTCCAGTGTTCTTTCTTTTGCCACTCACACCTCCCCTCTCACTGCTCTAGCGTTCATGTATCTAGCAGCCTCGGGTTAACTCCTCTCTTTCATGTCTATTGTGGGCAAGGGCCGCTTCGCACTAAGCAAACATTTTTACGTCGAATAAATGCGACAATATTGAAAATCTGTGCAAATATACCAGCTTCAAAATAAAAGCTGAGAAAGTTCTGAAGCTGTTATAATATGAATATTTGCTGTGCCATAATATCATACTGTGAAAACTTTGTGCTTCCTTGGGTTGACAATGAACTTGGCCCCTCTTGTATATCGCCATCTGTCAAATAATTACTGGGTACCCTGCACACAATGCAAGCAATTTGAGAATTCCCCTGAAATTCATTCATTTTCTATGACCAGAGAAATGTTGGCTGATGTTGACCATGGCAACTGGTTGCTTAGTCGTCCTCTTTTACTGCTGGTCATGTACTAGCTATATATACTGTCTATTGCTGCAACACCTGGAAATCATCAAAGCTCAAATAAGCCATCAGATAGTTAGATAGAGTTAGATATGTCATTTCTGCACACTTGTTTTCAGAACTCATTCTTTTTTTTTTTTTTACTGATTGGACACTAGTATGTCTATAGGACCAGGATGTCCATAGAGCTGTGTAAAATAAAGATATATATTCTTGAACTACTTCCATCTTTCCAGTGATTGAGCAAACATGTGATTCATCAATTTACATCTTGTAGACTACTTGTGAATTAACTCCATGCAGAAAAAAAAAGCTTCTGATGGATATATATATATTCTCTGGACGTATTTCAGAAGAGCAGTTGAAAGAAAGCAGCAAATCTGTTACACACCTTTGGAGCAAGGACATAGAAGTATCCCGTCCCGTTGGCGCGGCAGATGAGCTTGCATTTGTCCTTGGGCGAAATGCCAGAGTACTTAGGAACCCAAACCACCGAGGAGCTGAGCCTGTTGGTGTTCAGGTTGAAGCCGTTGAATGCCTCACACTGCTCCTCGCGGAAACTCTTACCTGAGAACAGGAGGCAACCTCTTAGCAAGTTGGCTGATTACCATTCTATTACTTTACATAGCATGCGGTTACACCAAGGTTAGACAAGTCAGACTAACAATATCTTTACTCAGTGGACAGGAAGGCAGTGCTATGTTCAGACCGACACAACTTAGGCGGCTCGAATTGAGGTGAAGAGGTGTTCGCTCCAGTTGAAATCTTTTCAGCTTGACCAACCTAGTATTTACAGCAGGAAAATGTCCACTGGGTATTTTCGACCAATGACATCTGCACAAAATGTTTATAAAAGATAGATTCCCAGAAGAAGACTCTGTCGCAAAACGATTAAAATGCAGCATGATAGAATAGATTTCACCTCATGTCTCGTGTGAAGGCGTGGCGACAGAACTGAGCTAACCTGTTTCGGCACAGGGGTTGAGGTTGCAGGAGCGGTACTTGATGCGAAGGCCATAGCAGTATTTGCCGCCGTTTTCAGGCACAGGGTTGTCACACTCTCTCTTGGCTAGCTGAACTCCTCCACCACAAGTTCGGGAGCAGTCCCCATACGCGCCCCACTTCCCCCACCGGCCGTCCACCTGGGGAAAACAAATAGGGGCATGCATTTGCTGGTTCAACAATCTATGATTAAGATGAATAAGCCAGAAGAAAGACAATTCCCACCTTGCCTTCACTCTGTATTAACTTCATGATTCTATTCTATCAATACAATAGCGATGTTTCCATCTAACTGTTAATTTGTAAATTTGTTAATTTGTTAATTTTACGCAAACTAAAAATAAAATACGAATTAGCTGCATTTCCATCAGGTGAGGTGAATAAATCGTCTTCCTGGATGTTAAAAAAAAATAGAAAGTCTTTCAAGAATTGATTAGCATTGGGCAAGTTATTGCTCTTAACCGTTAGCTAATGTTGTGGTCATCTTTCATGCTGTTTGAAGACGAAAGAAGAAATGCACTATTCAAATGCACCAACTAATGGCTGTACAACCACGGTGATCACCTCATAACATGGGAGAAACAGCAGGTACGACACTTCTGGAGGCTGTTTTTTTTTTGCCATATTTTACAGACAACATTTAAGACTGTCCTAAGCCAATAACCTTTTGTGATACTGAGGAAATTGTATCAATCTTGTCATTTCATTCAGACGTTTTAATTCGATACATCACAAAGCTTGGATGGAAACCCAGCCACAGTGAATGATTGGACTCTGTGGACACAGTGTTAGTGTGGACTGGTCTCTAGTTTCATTTTAATCTGTATAGGACCTTACCCTTGCTGTGATGCAGCAAGAAGGTCATACAAAGATGATTTTCTTGGTCAAAACTGACCACTACATATATGCAATCAGAGCCTCTTGCACCCCCCACAGTGGAGTGACTCAACAATCAAGCTGCTTGCTGCTTGCAGAGTGAACGCAGGGTTAGTGGTTAGTGGTTAGTGGTTAGTGCGATGCTCTCACCTTGATGTGCATGGTGCTGTTCTTTTCGCTGCAAGCCCCTCGGTAGCAGACCTTGCCGTTGCCACAACTGGTGCCGTCTGCCCAGGGGAAATGGCGAGTTTGACAGACCAGCTGTCCGCGGGCCTTCCCCGTGCACCATAGCTTGGAGCAGGGGTGCATGTAGGGGCAGGGTTTGGAGCCGGAGCCAAAAGCGAGTTCACACTGGCGGTGCAGGCTGTAGCTGGAGCCGGGCAGGTTGTCTGGGAGAGACAGCTGCCTCTGCGGTTGGTCCAGCAGACACTCCCCTGTAGGAGGACAGAAAATCAACCACACCATGATATCAGATTTGACTCATGCTACGTTCACAGCATGTGGGAATTACCGTCAATTACCGTTGGCACAACTTTGTGTAAACCTCTTGCACACATAATGACTGAGTACAGTTAGCACACCATTTGTTTGAGCAAGTAAAAACCATGATGTATATAAAATGTAATCCCTAACACCTATGGGCAATTGAGAGTCTTCAATCCACCTGACTTGCATGTCTTTGTCAAGTGAAGTTTTATGTTCAACTCAATGTGCAAAAAAAACTTTTATTTTTACCAAACTTTTATGAATTGCATGCATGTTATGATTAAATAAATTGAATTGTTTCCTCTTGCGCAATAGCAGTTCAGCTGTTAAGTGACACTCCATTGAGTAATAATATTTGAAACTGAAAGAAGGGATGGAAATGCTTCTAGCTTTTTGGTTGCTCACGTTCCAATAGATGTTAAATTAGACCCAAACCCCTTAAAATAAGCTAAAGCTTTAATGGGCTGTTGCAGCAGCAAGTAGCAATAGGATACAGCAAAGAAAAAGAAAAATTAGAATAGAGCAAAAACGAGAGAAAATGGACATTATTATAGGTATTGATATCAGTGACACAATAGTTGCACATATATAAGGAGGTTTTGAGAAGATTAAACTGGTTGGTTGATACTCTGTTTTCAAAATCTTTGCTTACATTCCATACAAGAACAGAAATAGCACTACATGAGAGAGTCCCGAGGGGGCTGGTGATGTTTGGATTCAACTAGGATGGACAGAGGAGCACGCTGTCAAGTGTTCAGGCAGTAAATACTCATTTGCTTGTTAAGACTAAATGGGCTGCGAAAGGGGGAGCAGTAAATTGTTAAGTAAATGAAGAAGCTTTGTCCGGTCACCGCCGTGCACGACTCGGAAACCTACTGACAGTCACTTAGTAGAGTTTACACAGGGAGATACAGGATGTAGAGCTGGTTTGAACTGTATGAGCAGCAAATTATGAAAGATCATCTTAAAAGAAAAATCCACCCTCTGATCCTCTTGCACTGTTAGATATCATCAGTCTGTGATGTTCAATACATTCCAGGAGTTATTTTGTGATGAAGTGTTGTAATTGACCTCTGCCCCCTTACTATAAACACATGTCTCGTAGCTGCAATGCATTCTGGTCTATTAAGGCTACTGCTGGTGGAGAAATTGGTGTCTTTTCCTCCTCTACGATGGATTTAAAATAGGTACTCGGGTACTTAGATTCTTAGGTACTAAGAACAACAACTTTTGAGTTGATTTTATCCAAATTAACAGAGTTTCAAGAAAATGTCCTAAAATAAAACCAACACAAATGTGTTTGGTTTAATATCAACTAGACTAAAATAAATAAAAAAAGAACTAAACTTGAAGTGTCTGACTGTCACTGGATCTACATACATACCACATAACGTATAGTTTAACTAGGAGGCACTTGGAGAGCGCAAGGGTCTAACTTGAGTGTAACTTGCTGTTACACCCAAAGATATCACTCCTATCACTTCAATTTGAAGTCAAACTGAATTCTTGACCCTGCAAACATACCTTGAGGATTCGGAATCAAGTTTATCGCCGGTAATTTCATAGTTATGGCTGAAGAAAAGAACATCATATCATGGCGGACATCCCAGATCTGGATCAGCACCAAAATTGAATCATTTGTTCTGCTCCAAGGCCTATCTGTCCCCCAAATTTCACAGAAATCCGTTCATACGTTGTTGAGACAGAGAGAAAAACTAACAGGGGCAAAAACATAACCTCCTTGGCAGTGGTAATTATTTCAGTTTGATGGACACAACTGACACGTTTGAAATGCTTCGGCAGCATGAGCACAAACTGCACCAAATTCAACCATTCAATTCATTTTAACTGTTTGAATCATGAATCATAACACTTGCATGTAAGTTAGATCCAATTTAGTGGACATTTGCCATGCAACTGAAATTTGTAAAACCTTACAAACTACACCAAAACCTTTTGTGAGTGCAGTGTTAGGTTACAGCCAGCTCAGGGCCTGGAGCGAGGCCAGCAAGAGGGAGTCTTGCTCAGAGGGAGCTCAATGATTAGATGTGGGTCAGAGACATGCAGGAATCGGTTACTAACCGTGACCTCTGTCCAGGAACTCGGTAATAATGGCGGCGCTGCACACGGACCAGGGCCGGTTCCTGTCGATCTGAATCAATGTGGGAGACATCATGTGGTTGTCCCTCAGTTTCCCGAACACCTCCTCACACGCCTTTACATTGTCATGGGGCATGTTGAAGACGTGGCCTGAGGAGAGAGAGGGGGGTCATTTCTTTTTTAGTTACATGATTTAAGCATGATACCCTGTTGATTTATGCTGCAAGTACAAAGCAATTACTAAGAAGTCTTGAAGTTGCAATGAACTTTCTTTAAGGTGACGACGATGAATTATGAAAAAGTTAACGCAAGGCGAAACCTTTCACCAAACATGTCACGTTTTCACTGTGCACGTACGAGGCGCAGTCAAGGAAACTTCCCCCGGACTGATTTGAAACTGATGTCACAGCGGAGAGGAATGCGGTTTGTGCATGGGAATATAAAGCGTGGCATACATCCACATACTAAATCAGCCCCGACGGGGGAATTTGGGTTCCCAAGGAAACCATTTTGTGCCTTAAATACGAGCATGTAGTACTTTAGAAAAGCTAAGAAAAAAAAGTGTGGCTTTACAAACCGATGTTTGATCGTGGGACAGGATCATTTGGAGGGGGAGTTATGTGATTGTGTCACATACGAGGGAGGGCAGCGTAAACCAACGCCTCGCTTGGGGCCTCCAGACATCTTGCTTGCACATCTGGTCTCAGGCCTGATTTCCACTTCGATCACAGCCTTTTTCACCCAGCGATTATTGAAAACGCGTGAGAGAAACTGTCACTTGTTGCAGCACTAATAACGGCAGGCTCAACTGGATAGACGTCAGTGTCTGTTGGACCGATTGCTGTTTAATGGCGTCCTTTTTTAATGTGCAATTTCATCTTGAACTTACACAGATCATCATGAGTGCCACAGAGCCCTATAGGGCCAGTTGACACGCAGCTTACACATGTATTATTTTGTTGTGAGGCTTATGCTGCGTTCCAGAGATGTCAGAAAATCAGATATTCTGACTTCCTACCAGGAAAAATGCAGTGGAACGGCCACTTCAAGTTGGTATTCACAGTTTCCCAAGATGCACTTTTCTAACATCACGTCAACATGGCTGCATACACTGGAAACCCTGCACAGCATTACTTTTAACATGTTTATGACGTTCAAAATACACTTACGTTTGATTTTCAGATTTTCTGACCTTGCACGACCTCAAATCTCCCCTTAAATTTATATGGTTAAACATATAAATTTGAAATGTAAAGTTGCACTTGCGGTTGCTAACGTTCTAGGTTAACTAGCTAGCTAACGTTGTCAAATATCGTTGACGTTTTCCGACGCGCCAAGGTCGTAATTATATTAAATATATATATTAATATCTATGTATTAGCGTGAGTGCATGACGTCGACAACCCAGACATTACCCGTGACAGGGGACCTTCCTCACCTAGTTCGTGGGCGGTGGTGAACGCTGAGGGCAGGCCGTCGTCCTCGATGACGGAGCAGCTCCTCTTGGGGTCGCACATGGTTCCCACGTCGGCCATCCCCAACGTGTCGCAGGTCGTGGCCCCGCAAAGATCCTGGTGACATGCAGATGCAGAGAGTTGATTGAGAAAAAGGCATTTCTTTCATTCTTTTCGGATGACTGCGCTTTGAAAAATGAGACAGCGCTACGTCTTTGATGATGTATTGCATCTGAATGAATGGACCAGAAAGCGAATGGGACTCTGGTTTGCTTATGCTATCTCTGCACTCCAAAATGGACTGAAGCGGAGGGTCCCACCTGCAGGAAGACGACCCAGGGCAGATGCAAAACTAAAAACCGTGTGAGCCGTGAATCTGACTTTCCACCACAATCTCTTCTTTACGAGTTTACCACGAATTGTTTCTCTCTCTCTCTCTCTCTCTCTCTCTCTCGCTCTCTCTCGCCCTTTTCTCTCTATTGTGTCTCCCTCCCCTTTTAATTGACCAGATCGGCCAGCCCGGTCCGGACCAGGTTTTCCCCTAATAAACTTCCCTGCCAATTATTGTATCACAGCACATGAATTGTCTGTTTATTCAATATTGCGGGAAACGACGTGACCCGTCCGTTTTCCCATAGGAGCAATTGAATATTTACTGGAATGATCACCGTGAGTCACGTTGGCTATCAGGACAATGATTGGCTGTTTCTGCTTTTAGGCTAACAGAGATTCTTGAGCTTTTCTGCATCTATTGTAATACTTATTTTGTTATATTTTTGTTGCTATTTTGTTGTTCATTTTTTGCCACACCTACCTGGCAGGTTACTTTGTGCTTCCATAGTTTACAGAGCAAAGATGGACACAGAAGGGCAAGTGAACTTGGTAACCCAGGTTTACAAAGAGGCCCAAAGATGCCAGAAACGCCCTCTGCCAGCCATGTGTATTCCACAACACACGCTCTCCGTAACCTATTACAAGCTTTTTTCCAGTGGAACTGCGTCCACTGTGCCCTACGAGGACAGCAACGCCGAAACCTGTACTTTCCTACATATAATTGCCCTCACTGTAAATAAGGAGTATTTCCCAGCACACGGATGATCCCTGGCTCGGTTGACCTTGAAGTGTTTTTGTGTGTTGCTACGCGCTGAAGGAGACAGGCCTCACATCAGATGGCTAGTCCAAAGCAAACTGGACCTAATGGAAAGCAGGCACCCGAAAGCAGGCATCGGAGAGAGAGAGAGAGAGAGAGAGAGAGAGAGAGAGAGAGAGAGAGAGAGAGTGTTAGTGTTTGATTTTATTTTCAATTTGACTTCAATTTGAGTTATTACAATAATAGAACTTTTACTTAATTTTACTAATTACAAATTACTCAGTAAAGAACATGATTTGTTGAAAATGTTATTTTCTCAAATG
>OOFE01012878.1:11134-28799 GCA_900323365.1 Monocentris japonica | reverse complement strand
TTAAGAACCACCCTGGGGTTCTTTATTCTGATTTGCTAGTTTTTAATTTGAACAAATCAGTCGTTACTCTTTTACATAGAACCACTACCCTAACCCACAAAAAAAACTGTGCTTTGAACAACTTTTCAGTCATTTATATTATATCATGAGTTATTATGGGTGTTTTTTTATTGTACCTTTGATTTGTTTAGGCATTTCTCAGTCTTTAGCCCTCTGGGCAATCGGTGTTTGAAGGTGGCAGTCAGGTCTAAGCGGCCCTGGTGCATTTCTCTCACCGGTGGTGGTCTTTTGTGGAGGGGATAAAGCAGATTGGCCTTGGGAGGAGGGAGGGGGGGGCTGTCAATCACACACAGCTCAGAAATAACCAAGCAGCGGACCTCCAGCTATGCATAGTATAGATGTCCTGCCGCGGCCCATAGCACGCTGGGTTAATAATAGGAGCGCGGTTGTCAAGCTATTTCAGAAGGGGGGAGTGTCGAGCCTATTCTCATTGGATCCGTTTTATCCGAGAGTTTCTCATGAAGCGCGAGTGGGAGGAGAATTTCCAGCAAGCAGAGGATATCAGAAATAAACCCCCTCATGTCTAGAGAGGACCAGAAAGTATAAATACCACCGCTATGCCCAGACTCCAGCACTGGTGAGTGGCATAGAACAAGATTTAGCTTTGGCTGTAGAAATAGATACGGGACTGAAAAGAAATACCAAACTTTTTTTGACCAAGACTGAATTTTACAGCACTGGAAAAAAAATCATATTTTATTGGGAAAGAGCGCTGGCTTTTGAGAAGATACTCTTTCGAGCACAGACTGCGGTCGACGAATAAGGGGAAGAAACTTTAATTAATTTTCTTTCATTTTTGTTTTATTTGTTTTGTTGCCATTCTTGAGCGCAATTTCCATTGCAGAAGATGTGTTTCGCTGCGCGTTTTATCTTCCTATCCCTGTGCTTAACCAACACGGCGCTTTCCAGCCCTTTCGAGTCTGAGGATGTTGTACCTGTTCGGATAAACGGAAGAAGCAGCGGTCGGTTTTGGAAAAGAAGCGAGGAGCAGCCGAGATTCACGCTCAGTGCGTTTGGCAAAGACTTCACGCTGAATCTGATACCAGATACGAGCTTTATAGCGCCTTCCTTCGCCATACAGCGCGTCAAAGCCAAACATCTCGGCGCCTCAGGTGCCCGACCCGTCTCGGACGCGGATCTCCCCAAAAGAATCAACCAGACTAAGGAGGCCGAGGGGCATCTGAGAGGTTGCTTTTACTCGGGGAACGTGGACCACAATCAAAACTCCGTTGTTGCCGTCAGCCTGTGCTCCGGCATCTTTGGATCGTTCGTGACCGAGGGGAGCGAGTATTTAATCGAGCCGAAACGGCGCGGCTCGGGCCCGGGATCTGCCGAGCAGCTGCATGTCATCAGAAGGAGGTCACTCGCCAAAAGTCACGGCGTTCCAGTCCTGTTTGATCGTCCGGTCGAGGAGAGCCGAGCAGCGAAATATGACGGGGAAAGTTTTACGCACGGCGACCATGACGCACGGGGGGGATCTCGCCGGAGACGCTTTGTATCCGCGCCACGGTTCATAGAGACCCTGGTGGTTGCAGACGCGTCCATGACTCACTTCTATGGAGATGAAATAAAGGTCAGACATAAGATTAATTCTCTTTTCCCCCCTGCAAACAATCCATAGGAAACAACAGCTTCATTTATTTTAGATTTTATTATAAAGGTATTATAAAGGACACAAATCATCATTATTTCCCCCTTAGATAGATATTAGATAGATATTAGATAGATAGATAGATAGATAGATAGACAGATAGATAGATAGATAGATAGATAGATAGACAGATTGATAGATAGTCAGTCTCCTCACTCCCCATGAGGAGGAACTACTTGGGTCCAGGTGGAGTTGCTCTGCATCTCAGTGAGATCACTGTTTTCCATGGGCTGAAAGAAGAAGTCAGGGGACAGAAATGCCAGCAATGCTGATTCTCATTCCTCGGGACTTGGTCACGATTTGGCAGCAACAGCTCTGCATCATCCCAGGAAACTTAAGCAAGTCTGTTTTTCACTAACATTACACACGGCGTACTGTATTCACCCTAAACTGCTCAGAACTGTTACAATTTACAAGTTACAGATAGTTCATTCATCTATGGCGGACCTCATAGCAGGTTTAGATGATCTCTAAACCTATATAGTATATATTGCGTAATAAAATCCATTATTGAGGTTCAGCTGTGCTTGATGTGTCTTGCTGTCTTTGTGTGAATGAACTCCTGAAATCATCACTAATATGAAGAAACAGTCACGCCTAGTTCTAATACAGAAATCAAACCAGCTATTTAGTTAACTAGAAGTAGGACAAACCTCCCACATGCCACAATCGTCCTGCTGTAGCCAAGCTCTAGTCTGTTTGTACTTAACAAACTCCTGGCCTGCCAGAGTCTGTGCAGTAAAGTGCAGGCAATCAGGCACCGTGGATACAGTGGACCAAGGTTAGACTGATCTATCAGGACAATATTGATCTTTGATAACATATCAGCCAGTCCAGCTCTGATAGGATGGATATGATGCAGTGTTGGACTATGGGAAGCCCTTATCCTGAATTGAGACATTTTGATTGGACTCTACACAAGTGTGAATATGGTTGATTCTTATTTTTATTCTTTTTCTTATTGTTATTTTATTGTCCCATGGTCTAAAGTCTTTTCTAACCCGACAAGAATAACATTTTGGGGAATTTTTGGGAATTTAAAGATACTGAATATCGGCACAACATATCAGCTATCTGTAGCTTCGATCCCAAAAAATATGATCAGCCTTCAAAAAGCCATACTGGTCAGACCCCACTCTCTTTTGTCCTTGTTTTTAAATGTGCCATCCTATCTGCTCTCCTCTCCACAGCACTACGTTCTGACCCTGGTGTCCATGGCTGCCCAGCTCTACAAGCACCCCAGCATAAAGAACTCTGTGAACATGGTGGTGGTGAAGCTGTTGGTAGTGGAGGAAGAGGAGGTCGGCCCGGAGGTCTCCAGCAATGGAGGCGTGGCTCTGAGGAACTTCTGCTCCTGGCAGCAGCTCTTCAACCCGCCAAGCCAGAGGCATCCAGAGCACTACGACACTGCCCTGCTCTTCACCAGAGAGGTGAGGGTTTACTAGGGTTACACTGATATAGTGGGCCTTTCATTCAAAAATCAGATCTGGTCCATTCAGTGTCGTTGGCCTATGATGAAACAAGATGATGAGATGAAACAAGGCGAGGTGAGATGAGACGAGATGAGAGGAGATGAGAAGAGATGAAAGAAGGTGACATTAGGTGAGATGAGATGAGATGAGATGAGATTAAACTTTCCTCCCCTCAATCCAGATTCCCCAAACATGATTGGAATAAAGTCACGTGTGAGAGAACTTTGGGCATATTAGGGACACAGACGATGATAGGTATGGAAGAGTTGTAGTCTTTTCCAGCAAGGTCAGTGAAGAGGGCAAACCCCGTCTTAAGAGACGCCTTACGGAGCAAATAGGGTTGGAGTTGTGTTTGAGGTGTTGCACTACAGTTGGCTGCCCTCTTCCATCTGGTATGGGCATGCTGACAAGGTGTTAGCGGACAATACTTGAGGCCAGTGAACGTCATGTTACTACATTTTTATGACTGGGTGTAGGGTTGCCCCGGTTGCTGCTCAGTCTGGTGACAGGCTTGGCATTCATCCGCCTAATGGTTGAGGTTAGAATGTGAGGCTTGCATTCTCATCCTGAATCAGAAATACGATAAATAGACCATATGGGCTCGCAGTTTTATATTTGATTTGTTTAAGTGGCTTTTGATTGGGAAGCCATTACTCAAGCGAAGCCCGTTTGTGCTTGTTTTTCCATTTCTGCGGAGATGTGCTTTGAAACCTAGAGGACGGAAGGCTCCTCGTGGATGAGCTAACTTTAGTGCTGCCACAAATCAGGCTTGACATGGTGAAACCACTTAAAACAGCTGGGGTTTGAATGTCCAGCTGAGCCGGACTTGACCTGGCAGAAAAGTGGGCTACATCGCCCTGTCATGAGAAAAGGCTCCACTACTACTGTGGGGCTGTTCTGAAACTCAAAACGTAGACATTGTTACATGTAGTGGAAATGTTTTGCACATGCATGTTTGTGTGTGTGTGTGTGTGTGTGTGTGATACATTCTCTCTATGAATATGTGCCAATGCAATAATGTGCATTTGAACATGTATAGATAGATTTCGGCTGGTGTGTGTGTGTGTGTGTGTGTACATGAGCGGCTGATGCTGCTGCAGAACAAGGTGTGCAAACACATGCTGAACTGTGTTCAACTGCAGCTCCAAGTCCAGATGTGTTTTGAATCACAGAGGGTTATGCCTTGTGGTTGTGGAGGCGAGGTCCAGGACGCATCCATCTCCATCATACAGAGCCAGGCATCTGACGAGGAATGGATTTGTTTAAAATCCATTTTCTGATACACCACATTGTTCATTTTCCCACGTCACAGCCCCGGGCAGCTGCATGCTGGGTATATTTATTTGCTTGCGTTTTTTTCTCTGAAAAATGGAAGAAAACAAGCGGACACAAATAGATCTGAAGATTTGCCATTGTACATGATTCATTCAACAAAGACACACAGGGCTGCTCATACACTTACTATTTTCACTTACTATATGACAGGCTATGATGCAGTTTGTTTGATTGCATATTTATTGTAGAATTGATCAATACGACACCTGAATTGATTCTAATGCAACATTTTGATTGGATTTCACACACGTATGCATGAATATGTCTTGTTGTTATTTTTATCCTGGGTTTCAATGGAGAATTGTACTGTTCCATGGTCTAAATGTTGTTTCAGAGGCTTTTCCACCCTGCCAAGAATAGAACTCCTCAAAAAGAAAAAGTTTGGCATGAAAATGTTCAAATGTAAAGATTTTGGCCTTTCAAAAGCCCATATCCTCATCATGTTCCCGGTCATCCGGTTTCAGTGTTTTCTATGTATTTGTGTTGCAGGACATCTGTGGACACCAGAGCTGTGACACCTTAGGGGTGGCCGAAGTCGGGACGATGTGCGATCCCAAGAGAAGCTGCTCTGTCATCGAGGACAACGGCTTGCAAGCTGCCTTCACCACTGCACACGAGCTTGGTGCGGTCACATCCATTGTTACGAGGCCGGGTTATGAAAGGGTTCAGTCTTTTAGGACACGGTTAAACATTGTCAGCAATCAACAAAGTGTTAATGAACCAGAGGTTAATCATCAACCAACCGTCTTTTCTGCGGGCATGGTTTATCATGTGTAGCTTTAACATCATTTGAGTCATCCATAGCGACGGTATGCGCCTCTGAAAAGCTCCTCATGTCACTTTCTTTCCGTTGACGATGACGTGTTGAATCCTCCTCCGATAGGTCACGTGTTGAGCATGCCTCATGATGACTCCAAGACCTGCGAGAAGCTGTTCGGGGATCTGGGAGGACACTACCTGATGGCCCCTCTGCTTGTCAACCTCAGCAAGACCTCGCCTTGGTCCCCCTGCAGCGCGCTCTACATCACAGAGTTCTTCGACAACGGTCACGGTAGGAAAACACTGTGAAAAACAGCTATTGAGTTCTGTGCAACAGATGATCAAATAACGGCGCGAAAGTACCCCAAAAAAATGCTGCAGGAGGTTTACCCAATAGCCTGGCACATCAAATGCCCAGCCGTTGCACTATGAGTAAGTCCAAAAAAACTCAACAGTCACTGGTACTTGATTCCTTTCAGCCTTGTAGACATTTTGCCAAAGTGGAAGCCTGCCACAGCACCATGGTTTGCTCTGTTATTAAGGATGAAAAGACATACTGTAATTTGCTCTCTCTTTTTCTTTTACTATCGCTTTCCTGCTTAAACCTGTTGCTCTCCGCAAATTATGGGTTGTGGTGAGAGTTTACCTAGACCTGGATTTCCACATTCTTCTCTCCTCTGTCTCTCTCTTCCTCCTCCCCCTTCATTCCCTTCCTTTCTCTCCCCGTCTTGTGTTTTGCATCTTGTATTGTTTGTACCATTGCTAGACCTATCAGTGAACCTTCTTTTCCACTGAGTCATACTATGGACTTTTTCCTGTTCTCCGGCCTTCGAGCCAAAAGCAACAGCTGGTGTCAGCAAAATATGTTCTTTATCAGTTGGAAAATGTCTCCAAAGAAAACTCATGTGGCTGAGAATGTTCATTCCAGGCAGCAGACGTCAGTGACAACCCCAGACAAAAAGCTTATTCTATGTAATAAAAGATCATTAGAGAAACAATGAATAAATTCAGTTTTAGAAAGCCTGTCAAACATCCAGACTCGGAGTACTAGGCTGCCTATAAAAGTGTTCTGCATTTGTTAAATCCAAATTATTCATTTTTATAGCCAGGATACGACTTGCCAGGATTTCTTCTCTGTTGTCATACACTGCGCACAAAGAGCAACACGTTTACAATTTACAAGACCGCCACACACATCCAAAAATCTGTATATTCCACAATATAGCCAGTCTCATACAGCGTTGCTTTCTATCTGAACCACAGGGGATTGCCTGCTGGATGCCCCAGAAAATACTATGCCACTACCAAGAGAGCTGCCAGGCACCACATACAGCCTGGACCGCCAATGCCAGCAGATCTTCGGAGAGGAATTTGTCCACTGTCCCAACACCTCAGACAGTGACGTCTGCAGCCAACTGTGGTGTCGTGAGGACGGCAAGCCGCACTGCACCACCAAGAACGGCAGCTTGCCCTGGGCCGATGGCACCCCCTGCAGCTCCAACGGGACCTGCCTCTATGGAACGTGCATGGCAACCCAGGAGGTCATGCAGCCACTAGTAAGACCGCTTCTCTACCTGAAATGTGGTGATTTGTTATGTGGTTATTAGGCTTAAAGATAACGTAAGATGGAAATTGAATGACCCCCATGGGAAAATTGGGTTGCTGCAGCAGCAAATAGTAATAGGATACAGCAAAGAAAAATTGAATAAAAACAGGAAAATAGAATATAAACAAGAGTATAGCAAATAAGGCTTGTAGGAACAAACAGTTCCCTCACAAGAACAATGCTGCACTGGGCAACTTCACTCTTTGGTGGCCTCAAGTGGCTGTGGGAGGTAACTGCTAATTTTTGAAGGCTTGGAGGACTTCATTGGCCAGAAGTCATGTAACGTGACGTCAGTAAACTGTGCACTCCTTGGACTTAAATTTCTTCCTCTTAGTAGGGGTTGAGATGGTGAAAAAATGTAAAAATTTTAAAATCAAAATCAGCCATTATTTTGCTTGTTACATGTTTAGGATGTTAGGACGTTTGCTCACTGCAGTTCAGGAAAAAGTTTGTATTTTGCTCGTAAGTTTCGATTTGTCACTTCCTGTGCGGCAAGAAGATTGGATTTAATTTGAGACGCTCTTCTCTGCTGCAGTCGCACTTTGTGATTTAAACTGATGAGACGGGTGGATTGTTAAATACAAATCTCGCCCAGTGTAGTTTTATGTAGAAATGTGTGAATGAAAAGTACGGGATAAAAGTATAGATTACAGCATTACAAGGCATTGGGCGAGTTTTGATTCCAGCTGCCTCTCGGTGCTTTTCACCTTAAAAAACTTCTGGTCATTTCAGTCCTTGGTTTCAAATCAGTTGCCTTGATATCTTCTCCTTGTGTTATGATTACACATCTGTTTATAAACCCAGACATGCTGGCAGTTAGGAGACTGGCTAGTCCAAACTCATAAAACCTCTGGAAAGGACATCCATGCACACACACACATGCACACACACACACGCATGCACACTAAACACTTTTAGTTTTGCCTTACAGAACTGCAGCATGGCAGGTTCCACTAGTGGTGAGTGACACATGTGGCAGGAATGTGGGTAGAGACAGACAGCAGACGCGTGCCGAACTTCAACACAGATTTAGCCCTGAGTCGCAGCACGCCAACACACTGTGCGGCCTCAAACCCAGAAGCCCAGACTGTGGTTTAGGCTGCACAGCTGAGATTGCCTTTGGCACCGAGCTCTAACCAACTACTCTAGAATTTTTTTTTTTTACTCTTTTTTTTTTTTTTTTTTTTTTGCTGTGTTTTACCGCAGGTGGTTGTGGACGGCGGCTGGGGCTCTTGGGGACTGTGGCAGCAGTGCTCCAGAACATGTGGAGGCGGGGTGGAGTTCTCCTACAGAGAGTGTACGGACCCCGTGCCTCAGAACGGAGGGAAGTACTGCGAGGGACAGAGGGTTCAGTACCAGTCCTGTAACACGCAGCCCTGTGACAGCAAGGACGGTAAGCCTCCATTTAAATGCATCATCGTGATTAGGGTTCAGCTGATATCTTTTTGGACCGAAGTTAGCAATATTTTGTGCTGATATTCAATAAATATTAGATAAATAAATGTGAACTATTTAAAGTATCCAGTGCTTTCTCTAGAATTTTATTCTTGCCAGGGTGGAAAAGCATCTGAATCAGCATTTAGACCAAGGGACACTAAAAGCTGCACCGAAACCCGAGACAATGATAATAATAATAATGGTCTTAACCTAATTCTAACTGTAATAATAATAATTTGGAATTTGTAACTTAACTTGTGGAATCTAATAAAGATCTCAGATTAGAATCAATTCAGGTTAAGGGCTTCCCATAGACAACCAGTGTAATATTAATCAATTATATATGAAATATGTTATCATAAAACTGCATCATATCCATCATATTAGAGGTGGATTACACTTTTTAATAAAAGTCCAAAAATAGCACGATATGTATCGGTCTAACAACTGAGTGATATTTTGCCTGGTAGTCAATGAATTTATTTTTGTTGGTTGAAATGATTCAATAGAAATTATAGTATTTTCTAGAGCTTGTCATCACCAGTTGAGTCCAGATTTATTGTACACACAGCTTATTATTACTTATTTTTTCAATGTTATTACTTTGAATTCAAGGAAAGAGTTTCAGAGAGGAGCAGTGTGAGAAGTACAACAGCCCCAACTACCTGGACTTCAATGGGAACATGAAACAGTGGATACCAAAATATGCCGGGGTTTCTCCCAGAGACAGATGTAAGCTGTTCTGCAGGGCCAGGGGCAGCAGTGAATTCAAGGTGTTCGAAGCCAAGGTATATCCATTCAACTTCACAGCTCGTGCATAAACATTTTAGCCAACACATTCATCAAACTAAGGCTATGTTCACAAAGCAGCCGAAAGTGGCCCAATTCTGATTTTTTTTCCGCCCCTCACATGTGACACAGATGTGATGTTTTCGAATGAACTGCAGTGTGAACTGCAAAAAGCAGCACGAAGTCGCATTTATTCCCAGTTCTGATTCAGACCACATGGGTAAGAAGTAAATGACAACTAAATCTCACTCCATTCATCTGACATAACTTAAGGCATTTTAATAATTTTCTCATAGAATTGGCTGAGCGAGCACTAGCATGGAGGAAAATAAGACACAACTGTGGAACGAAAGCCAAATAACGTCTTGACTGGTATTTGGGGAGCCTCAATTCTCTCAAAATGGGAAGGCACATACCCTACGTGTCAGTACAAAAACAGATATGACACCTTTTGGTGTTGTTACTCTGCACGTGTGTCTTTTCGAGACACACACGAACAGTCATCTAAAAAAAATCACATATGAGCAGCAATTTGGACATGTGCTTGAAGGCCTGCGGTGTGAACGTAGCCTAAGTCAGGTGTGCCTGAGTAGAGCTGGAGCTAAAACCTGCAGGACAAGCGGGTACTTGAGGACTGGATTGGGAACCACTGGCCTACGTGGTAGTTAGTAGCTCCATGGTTTTCTTGAGCAAACTAGCTTCTATCTACAGCATAAAGGTGAATCTGTTTATTGCTCTACATCTGCAGTGGAAGAGCCAACAGCACTTTGTTCATGTGTTCATGCAGGTGACTGACGGGACGACCTGTGGCCCTGACACCACATCGGTGTGCGTCCAAGGCCAATGTGTGAAGGCAGGCTGCGACCAGGTGATTGGCTCTAACAAGAGGGTCGATAAGTGTGGTGTATGTGGAGGAAGCGGGCTCACCTGCAGGAAGATCACAGGCTCCTACAACAAAGCCATGTAAGTAGTCTGAAAAGAGCCAAATTTGAACTTCAAAACCCAAAAATCCTGTAACATGATGTCAGTAAACTGCACACAGCACGCTGATGGTTACCCACTGGGCCGGTCTGATCACTTTATACCAAAGATACCAAAGGGATGAAAGAGGCAAAGGATCTAATGTTGGAGATTACAGCTTTCTCTGGATGGAGTGCTGCAGACAGTTTTGTATTTCGATTCATCACTTCCTGTGGGTGGAGAGGATTTCCCACCAGTGACCATACCACCAGAATTGTATCTGAGGCATCTTATTTAGTGGGGATGGGACACTCTTCTTCTTCTTCTTGCCTAGTGCAGCTTTGAATTCCTAGATTGCCATCATTACAAGCAACCAGTATTAAGGAGTGCAACGTCACAGTGGCCTGACTCTAGATGCATGGAATATTACCCTAGAATGATCATGTATGATAGAGAAGTGCAAGGTGAATAAGTAAGAGAGAACAAGGAGAAACACAGCAGGAGCATGATCAGGTGAAAGTAGAGGAGGACGATAGGGGGTGCACATGATCTAAACCCAGCTCTTTCTTTTCTCTACCAGTTATGGATACAGTGACATTGTCACTATTCCTGTCGGTGCGACTAACATTGACATCAAGCAGCGGAGCCATCGAGGAATCAAGCATGATGGAAACTACCTGGCTATAAAGAGAGAGAGCGGCGGTTACATCCTGAACGGTAACTTCTCCGTGTCCACGGTAGAACAGGACATTCCGGTGCTGGGTGCCGTGCTGAAGTACAGCGGCTCCTCCACCACGCTGGAGAGGATCCAGAGTTTCAGGCAGCTCAAAGAGGCCATCACCATCCAACTCCTGGCTACCGCGGGGGACTCCAACCCTCCCAAGGTCAAGTACACTTTCTTCATCCCTCGAGATGTGACCTTCAATAAATCCAAGGAGAGGAAAGGGTCGTCGTTGTCTCTGCATATGATCCATCCATTTGGCGTGCCTGACTGGGTGCTGGGGGAGTGGTCTGAGTGCTCCAAGAGTTGTGGGTCCGGGTGGTCCAGGAGGAATGTGGAGTGCCGGGATAACGCCGGGTTCCTCTCCAGCCAGTGCGATAAAGACCTGAAGCCCGTCGACATCAGGCCTTGCGGTGACCTGCCCTGCCCCATATGGCAGATGGGGCCTTGGTCTGCCTGCTCACGAACTTGTGGCCAGGGCGAGCGCCGCCGCAGCATCTTCTGTATAGATTACACTGGGAAGACGGTGGAGTCTGAGAAGTGCGACCCCAACAAGACCCCCGAGCCAGTCTCCGGAGAATGTCTCAACCAAGAATGCTCATGAAGCACGTGGGCGCAAAGGACCTTCTGAAAGCAGTGAACTTTTAACAAATCCCCTTTTTGTGCCTTGCAGATTGGAGAAGAGTGACTGCACTTACCAACCGGTCGCATCAAGTCACACCAAGGGCATTTGCCTGAATATTGCTCTGTCATCTTTTGTTGACAATTGACAACCACTATTGAAAATTGAAACAATGGAAATCTACCTCAGGATGTACATGTAATATGTGTAGGTACTAAATGAAGGTACTGTAGGTGTGCTTTCTCCAGAAAGGGAATTTTTTCTAGTCCCACTCTAAATGGAGAATAACTTTTTGAATGAAGTTTGCGATTGGCCACTGGTATCTATCTACAGTACATGTTTTGTCTCCGTCTTTCAAAGTCAGCTGTCATTTAAAGTGGGGCTAGTACTATTGCATGAAACCTGCTGTCAAACACCAGCACAGTGTAAATATACCTCCACTTCTCCTCCACAGAACTCAACCCCCTATAAATCTTTGAATCGAGCCATTTACCTAAGTTATTAAGCTAGGTACGTAAGATGGATGGGATGCATTGGGGTTTAAAGACTCTAGGAAATGCCCTCCTGTTCGATAGCTTCTCTTTTCTACACATTCAAGTACCTAAATGTGATTTGTGTTAAATGATTAACACAATGTTTTTATCCTAGCATTGTTTAACTAAGATTTGTGGATAGATTGATAAGTGACAGCTAAAACCTTCATTGAACAGTCAGTCTGAACAGATCATTTCAATGACAAACTAGATGTGTAGAATTGAAGAAAAAAAAGATATAATTTGAGATTACACACATTGTGTAAATGTTTTAGTCTAGATGATGACTGGTCAGAACCCTAACCAAGACAAATTGGTGACACAGAGAACTTTTCTTCTGTTCTGTAGTTTTATTTTAACCTTTTCTGAGGTGCATTGTAATGCAAGTGAGAGTAACAGTGGTACAAACATTTTGCAACACAACCAATGTTATTACTAAGTTATAATGTTAAGCATACTATCTATCCGTGTGTAAGGACTATAATTAATTTTTTTCATTTTCAGACCTTTTTTGTTAATGCATCATATGCAAACGCTCACAATTGTTTTCAGATACTTGTATGTATATTTGATTCTTCATTCCAGTTGTTAATTTACAGTATGTCATAAAACAAAAGAGATGAAGCATTAGGGCTATATCCCTTCAGTGAAGGACCATATTATTTTATTATTACAGCTTCCTTTTTAAGCTATTTATTTTTGTAAAGTTTTTACCTTGGACATGTAATTAACATTTCAGATGCTGCTGTCTTTGACATTTTTATGTCTATAAAAAATGTTCAAATAAACACATTTATGTCAATACTTTTACTACTCCTTTTCTTGTCCTGGACTGACACCAGTTCATCTTCATGGTCGAAAGTGTATTGTGCATAAAGACCAGCATTTCTTCCAGGAGGAAGCAAATTTAAATATCTGTTTTTGTAATTCAAAGCAAGTGGCCACTGAATGATCCGCATTAAACTTCATTTAGAAATGGAACGCTTCAGTTTGGCTTCAGTTAGGGTTTGGCCAACATGGGTTTTGGAAGGCTGACACAGATTTAGATATTTTTTGATTGAAGCTGACAATAGTTTAATTATTTATTGCTGGAATTCGGTACCTTTAAATTTAACCAGTTTCATGCCCCCAAATCCCCCAAAATTAGAATAATACATTGTTTTCCCTCAGAATTGTATTCCTGTCAGAGTGGAAAAGCCTCTGAAACAGTATACAGACCATCATGGGACACGAAAACTCTCCATTGAAAGTCAGACTAATCACATTATTTTAGGCAGGTGACTTTTAGGTTGAGTAAAATCCTCCCACACCACACTGGAATGATTTCTCTGATCAGACATCTGATATAAGTGGTCAAAGAAGAAACTCCATCAGTGTACGACATTAATTGGCCAAAATCTGTTTTTTACACGTATATCTGTCTTTTATAGAATAGACTGTTAAGCCAAGCAGGCTTAATTTCAAAATCATAATAGGATTGAAAAGGCCAATAGGCCTACAATATTATGCATATAGAAGGAGTTAAATATTTGAAAAATTAGTTGAGATAAGATGAAACTTTAACAGTCCCTGTGGGGAAATTGGGAACGTTTCAGCTGCAAATAGTAATAGGATACACCGTGAAATTATAATATAAATAAGAATATAGCAGGAACATGCTAAATAGAAACGTATCAATGAAAGTATGAAAAAAATTAAAATGAACAATGAGGTACATACTATGAGGATGAGCAAAATAACAGTAGTAGAGCATACTAAGGCAAACACAAATCAAATAAAAAATATACACAATATAAAAATATGAAACGTGTAGTTTGAGATAAACTTGAAAAAACATAACATTAAAATGATATGAAAACATGTTTAAAACAAGTCAGTGACTTTACAGCACGTATACTGGATGTGCTGAATGTGTGTTCATATGAAGAGGACTACAGTATGTACACAAATATGCCCACAAAAGCGGTGTTAACTCAGAAGCAGTGGATGAGTTGCTGTGCATCTCGGTTAAAGGTGGGCTGATGTGTGACTTCCTGTTTCTTACAGTACTGTACAGTGAGAGATGCGCGTTGCATTGTGGGACACAAATAAAGCGCATAAAGGACAACGGGGAGCACAAAGGAATGAAAACAGCATCTTGAAAACTTTTAATACCAACTTGTTGTGATGTTAATACATCGGAGGGTTGATTAAAATCGAGATTTTCGCGGTTGGCAGGCTGACAAATGCCTCAGAAGCGAAGGGAATGTGAGTGAGCGGAGTGAAGAGGCAGGGAGCTCCGCTGTCTCTCCGACTATCGCAGCTTTTTGTCAGCTGAGCTGTTTGCATCCAGAGGCCCGACCGTTCTCACATCCCTGATCCCAGAAGGTAAATTTCTCCTGCACAGTATGTCGGATAACGGTAATGGCGGTATTTACGTTTTAACCAGTCCTTGTTGTTGTCCAAGAATTAATTGAGGCCAAGGGACCAACTGCTACAGCTTTGTATTGTGTCAGCTAGCGCTAGCTTGGTAGCTAACGCTAGTTAGCAAACTAACGTCAGTAGCTGTGTTGATTTAGCCGATTTAGCCGGGGTAACACCGGAAAGCAACTGAGTCTACCTTCAAAATAAACGCAAAGAAATTATCGCGTATATGTGTGTATCGGGGGTCGCTTTGTAGACTATTTTGTGCCAATATTGCCTTTGATAATTCACAGTAGAGAGAGAGACAAAAATTTGGGGGGGTTAAAATGTGACACATGTCCCAGGCCAGGTTCGAATCCAAAGCGTCTTGGTTACGTGATACGGAGCTTAACTTAGCCAACTGAACCACCACGACGCCCAGTTGCTTTAAACAAAGTTATTTTAATGATTCAACGTTGAGACATTAGTTTGGGACACAAAACTGGACTACTTTTCATTTCAACAGCATGCCACGGGTTGATTGGCATGGGGGAGATCAAAGAGATGGTTGGAAATGTCCATTTTTATGGTAAATGATTTTGAATTACAATACTCTTAAATGTTGCACGGACAGTACAAAAAAAATAATTACATTGCGATGAATAAATATGCAGTGAAAGATATTGTGGGAAAAACAAATTTGCTTTCATTGATTACAGATTCCTCCAAGAATGCATTCTTGAACTTCTCTACTATGTGTTACTCAAAACATGTTGCAACACTTTCATCACTGGATTTTATTTTGAAATCTGGGACCGGAATTTCTGTTTTTGTCTACTGGCTGGCTTGACACTGGTAACGATGACTTGATAAACCATGTTTTGTTGTTGCAGACATTTCTTTTGTTCAGCAGCTTGTTAGCTAGTTGCATAGCCCTGCATTCCAATATTTTTGATGCAGCCGTTGTGCTTTTTGTGTGCAATTTGACTGACAGTCTGTCCACGGCGTGTTGTCACTTTCTGGTACAACAGAGTAAAAGTACGAGGTTGTGCGCTACGCCCCCCTCTACCCCATCAGTCAGCACCATGAACATTACATGTTTGGAACGCGCCTTGGTAGATGTTCACTCATTACTTGTTGTTGTGACTCCTGCCAAAACTGCCAAAAAGATTCAAAGGTGTTTATACAGCGAGATCAGGAGGAAAGTAAGTCTACCAGTAATGTATTTTTATTTCAGTGTATGCAGTCCTATATTGTATATGACAGGCTTTTAAATAGATGCTTCCCCAAAATCAGACAAAGTTTGTTTTCGTGCAGTGTTATTCCCTCAAGTACTTGCACTAAAGCGCATTTCTGTTAGTCAAAAAACAGAACTTTATATGTGCAACATTTCAAATATTAAATTGGCAAATTGAGCACAGCATCTATCTTTAAAAAAACTCTCTTAAAGAAGACATTTTAGCCTTAACCAAACACCACAGTGGAATCAAAGCTCCCTTCTATTAGTCTTATTTAGTGGGGCAAGTTAGCAACTCTCCTGTTGCACCTCCTCAGCCCAGGCCTATAATTCTCATTGCCTTTACGGGCCAACATAGCCCGAGAGTATTTTCCCTTGGTCTCTCTCTTTGTGAAGGGGAGCAAGCTCTCCCTGCGAGAGCCCCTTCACTTGAGCTTTTGTTTGATGGAAAATCTCATGCCTCAGAGAATCCACATGTCTCACAGACAGCTGCTCAGCATCCTGCAGTGCACTGGCCTCCACATGGGTCTGGCTCGCTTCGCTGCGCATCTGCTTTGATTGTTGTTACGTAACTTGGCATTTTGTTCTCCGTGCTGTCTACCCTGCTTTCACCCCCTCTTGCCTCCCCTTCCCCTCTGACAACACCCTACTGTCTCTGTTTATACCTATACCCACTGCTTTTTCTCCTCTCCTTCCTTATACACTCGCCTTTTGATTTCATCCGTTGCTTACCGTTTATTCAGCTTTTCCTGTGCTCGTCCACTCTGTAAGAGAGATTGATGTTTTGCAAACTGATCTTTGACATTTTGTTTTTCTCTTCAAGTATTTGTTACTAATGCAGCGGCCCAGTGAGGGTCCCCAGTGACTTCTTTTACTTCGCACCTGATTCTGTAACTTCTAGGTCTGGATTTTATTTAGTTAGGCAATAAGTACCACGTCCACATTACTTTAAACAGACATTAATGATTTAAAGTATTTAAAAGAATAACAAAGCATATAAAAAATATTTTTGTAAACAATTTTTTCTTTCCCTGTCAGAGATTTAACTAGTTGGTTTGACTCCTAAGATATAATTTGAAGCTTTCACCAATGATTTAACTTTTGAAAACAAAAGTGAAGAACTTTTGTTTTTCTGTTTGCAGGAGGGCATAATTCCCAATCACAGGCAGCATCACTGACTCCAACATGGGGGTCAAAACCTTCACCCACAGTTCAACTTCCCACAGCCAGGAGATGCTGGAGAAGCTCAATGCATTACGCAACGAGGGTCACCTGTGCGATATCACCATCCGGGTCCAGGACAAAGTCTTCCTGGCCCACAAGGTGGTCCTGGCCTGCTGCAGTGATTTCTTCCGCTCTAAGCTCGTCGGCCGGCCGGAGGAGGAGGACAAGTTTGTGTTGGACCTTCATCATGTGACGGTTAGTGGCTTCACCCCTCTCTTGGAATATGCCTACACCTCTACTCTCTCCATCAGCACAGAGAACATCATCGATGTCCTGGCAGCTGCAAGTTACATGCAAATGTTCGCTGTGGCTAGTACGTGTTCAGAATTCATGAAATCCAGTATTCTGTGGAGTCCAGGCAACAACAACAACAACAACATGACAGGAGATAAACCGCATGAATCCGCCCCAGAGAGCGCCTCATCACACTGTGCCCTGACTCCATTGGACGGCAGCTTGTCACCTGTGTCGTCTGACTGCAGTGTGATGGAGAGAAATGTTCCCGTATGCCGCGAATCGCGGCGTAAACGCAAGAGCTTTGTGGCAATGGCGTCGCCGGAGAGCCCACTCAAATGCACTACACAGATGGTCACCACCTCCCCTCAGATCCCCAACCCATCTCCGTCTTTCTCAGACAGTGCAGGCCAGCCCGTGGAGTCATCCCTGGCATTCCCGTGGACTTTTCCCTTCGGCATTGACCGGAGGTTCCACTCAGACAAGCCCAAGCTCCCGGAGAGCCCTCGCTGCCTGGAGCAGGGCACCACGGGGACCTCAGAGGTGGTGGTCGGCCGGCGGCTCAGCGACTTCCTGACGTGCGAGAGCTCCAAGGCGGTGTCGTCACCAGTGCCGGTGGAGGAAGAGGATGTGAGGGTGAAGG
>OOFE01012878.1:0-11114 GCA_900323365.1 Monocentris japonica | reverse complement strand
TAGAGCGTCTCAGCGATGAGGAAGTCCAGGAGACGTCGTCCCAGGCGGTCAGCGCTTCCCAGAGCTCGCTCAGCGACCAGCAGACGGTGCCAGGAAGTGAACAAGTCCAGGAGGAGCTTCTCATTAGTCCACAGTCTTCCTCCATAGGTAGGTGGGGCTTTCTATGTCATTCTCCATACCTGACATAACCTACCCGCAGTTTGTTGAATTACTCACTGAATACATGTTTGATTTGTTCTCAAAGCTCAGTTGCTTAGACTTCAGACTAGTTACACCAATATATTGTTGGTGATACATCAGGCGGATATTGGCTTTTTCTTAAAAATCGGATATCAGCCAGTCATGTCATCCACTGCTAATACGATGGTGGTTCATCCCTGACTCAGTTTCAGTGGTGTCAGTCTATAAAACCTGCATTGAAACCCTCCTCACCCCCCTTAACATTATGTGTTTCCTTTAGCTCAGAACTTAATTTGTGGTTGTAGGGCACCCCAGGGAGATACTTTTCAATGCTCATCTGATAGAACAAACGTTCAATGCATGGAAGAAAATTTTCTACTCGTTGATGTATAATTGCGTAACGTGTGTATATATATATATATATAGACTCCGACAGCAGCTGTGGTGATGTCACTCTGTGGACGGTAACATCAAGTACTTTCGGTTGTCGAGTCGATATCAGGTTTTTGTCAGTCCGTCTAGCAGGTGATGTCTGTCTCACACAAGGTGATGTGGAAAAAAGGGGTGTGGTGTGTTTACAAGCTACAGCTGAGTGAGTTAGTCTCTGGTGTGACAGAGAACATAATGTGATGCGTTTGAGATCCATTTCTATACATTGACCTTTTTTGTTCGTGGCGGCCATGCCAATATTGTGGCGTTGCACCACAGATGAGCCTTCAGTAGAAAATTTTAGTGTCCCATGTTTTAAATGTTTCAGAGTTGAATGTTGAATGTTGAAATTTTTCTGTTCTGCTGTGTTGGAATAGTCACAAAATCAAGAGACAACTTCTATATGAGTGAAATGCTTTTTTCCCCCCTGCCTCTTACCAGGGTCAATGGATGAGGGAGTGTCGGAGAGCTTGCCGTCAATGCAGAGCACCTCTAACGCTGGAGGACATGCAGAAGATGACGAAAGGTATCATGATTTGTTAAGACTTGCAGTTGGGCATTACAAGTGAAGGAAATCCAGACATACACTTCATCAGTGTGCGTCTGTGCCACACCTAGTTAGATCATAAATTGTCACTGTAAGTTAAAATGGCAAAAGCATGATGAACCACGGTATACTGCATGGGAATTGCATAAACGCCTCAGGTTACAACAGACATGCAAAATGAATTTTTTTTTAAGTAATAAGAACACAAACACCAAAATCATCCATGTGTTCCCGGTAGATCGGTAGACTGGTGCTCCATGCTAACCCGCCATTCACAATTGAATCTGTCACATTATACAAACGTCAATTCCAAAGCAGTGTTGTCCCCAGCCAAAAAAAAGTTTAGTGGAGGAAGTCGAAAGCTTAGTAGAGGAAAGTTTAGTGATGGCTGTGTTGGCTTTTCTGTGCCACCTCGACTTAAATTCCTCTTCGAGTGGGACTGCTATTTATTTTGTTCACTAGCCATTTAAAAAAACACATTTTGGGGGTGTCCTGGTGGTTTAGCGGTCTAAGGTGTGCACCATGTAACCACAATGTCCTGGGTTGGAATACAGGCCAGGATCTTTGTGTGCTAGTGTGCACTGTTTTCTATTGTAACTGTGTTCTATTCTATTTCTATTGTTTTCTATTGTTCTCTTTTATTGTATCAAAAGAAAAATTCCAGTTAGGTTAAGACGGCTCAAAGATGGCTCAGCTGTATTTTTCGAACATATCCATCACTCCACTGCCAATGCAACTCTACAAGAGGGTGTTGCATTGTCACTTCATCAAAATTGTCTACCATAGAAATGAATGACTTCCACTGTAGCTTTTAATATATAGCTTCTATATCATTTTAAGATTGTGCATTCATCTTGCTAAACATATATCATTCTGAATCCTCACTTTGATTTCTCCTCTCTTTGTGTTTCAGACTGGAGGGCATCCAATACCCATACCACCTCTATATCAGCCCCTCGGCCCGGCCAGGCACCAATGGCCCCGATAGGCCCTTTCAGTGTCCGACCTGCGGAGTCCGATTCACACGCATTCAGAACCTGAAGCAGCACATGCTTATACACTCCGGTGAGTGCAATGGAGAAAATACTGCTGGCTTCAAAAGGAATTTATCTGTGCTTTGATTATCGATTTTAAGAAAACCTTTTGTATGTAACACCATGGGCTCTATTTTCGTGCTGGCGCAACCGCAGTCAATATTCACCGGTGCAATTGCAATTTCATGCGGCAAAATGACAACCTTTGCCCGCCGCCGTCAGTTTGGCAATTTGGTGGATTGCGCAACAGTGGGTGTGTCAATAAAAACCAGCAGGCACAGTGGGATTTTGGTGTCAGTTTTGGGGTGAAGTTACATCTGCGCCTTCCGCCTGTGAAGACCACGTCTAAAGCGCAAGTCAATCACGCACTGCTGTTTGTGTAGGGCTTTGGGCACGTGAACCTGCCCAAAATCCCACACACCGGTTTGCACATGTTAGACTATATTTTACCCCACATTGAGGTAAAAACTTCATCTATGGACTAGCTGAATGCAACCTTCTTAATATGTTAAGCACAACTAACTATTTAAGCTCTACACCTGAATCATAGGCAGTCAAGCCATATCATTATGCAGGGATGATGACAGCGGTTGCAATATCTCAATATCAATATGTAATAAATATATAAGAAACACTTAAAAATGTGTACACCAGTCTATCATATTTTTTTTTTTTTATTATCATGTTTCTGCCTCTGATGATATTAAAATGGTTTCCTCTTTGTTGGGTCACAACACAACATCTATAGGAGATGTATGTGATTGTGAGACACATATACAACCGGCTGATCTCTTATATTGCGTTGTATGAGGAGGAGGGCGGTGCAGTGCGCTCCTTGTGCACTGTAGGTGAAGCTACTCTTTAACTCATGTTATGTACATATACATGTAAATAATCAACTTTGACATTTGACACCCTCTTCCAAAGCCAATCTTACATACTCAGCCCCTGGGGGCTTATTTGAGGACATAAAGTTGACCGTGTTGACTCTGCACCTCCTCGACAATAATATCAGTTTCTTCTTGGGTGAAGCTCATGTGGTGGTACTGGTTGGGACTTGGTGCAGCTGTCACGGAATTGCCAATACACCATTGTGTGTTTGTTTTAAAGGGGATGAAATGAGCAGATTTGATTGGCCTGAATTGAAGCCACCCCTTACCACACCTACTGATAATGTATTCCTCTTAATCCAACCTCTTTGACCAGTGTGTCGCAGTTGCACCTTGTGCCTCTGGTCACCAAAATACCAAAATAGACTGGACATGCCAACTTGCGCCATACGCCTAGACTTTGGACTTGCGCTGCACCTTGATTCACGAAAATAGAGCCCCATGTCTCAATTGAGGCAGTCTAGAAACACAATATACCGTATACCTGTGGTCCTCATATCTGGTCCTAGGGGTCCTGAGTACTGCTTGGTTTCTATTCTACCAGATAGTTAACTGCATTCACCTGTTTTCCTTGACACTGGCATAGCGGAGATGTGCAAGCCTACATTAGGGCTGTGCCGTTGGGGCCCCCTCTCACACTGGGGCCCCCCCGCACCGCGTGGGCATCTGCTACGCCAGTGGTCCCAGGTCTAAATCAGTTCCTCATTAGACAGCTAGAATGGAAACTGCTTGGCAGAATAGAAAATCAGCAGTACTAAATCACTGCATAAACCAAGTAAAGCATTAATCAACATGATTCATCCAACATGATTACAATTAGCCAGTTTGTGGTGCAGTGCTTATGGAAAGCCTACATTTGTACTCAGTAACAGACGCCATTTACAATCAGTCAAAACCTACTTAAGTGAAAGTAAAATTACCAACATCAAGAAATACTGAAAAACAGTATAAATACACTAAAGTGCCTAGTTTATCTGTATATAATGGCAGTCCCTTCTACTATTCTGGGATACTGTACTTTTCTACACCTTGCATGTAGCTTTGTGATGAATGGAATACATGAGCCTTTAATGTCTACAGTCGGGGCATTCCAGGGAACAGTAATTTGGAAAACAGTCAAGGCTGTGTCTTTGGGGAAAAACATACTCATCAAGCCAACCACACACACACAAACACATGGGTGATGCTAATGTACACATCTCTCTGCCTCCCCCAGGCATTAAGCCTTTCCAGTGTGACCGCTGTGGGAAAAAGTTCACACGGGCCTACTCCCTAAAGATGCATCGGCTGAAGCACGAAGGTAAACGCTGTTTCCGGTGCCAGATTTGTAGCGCCACATTCACGTCCTTCGGTGAATATAAGCACCACATGAGGGTCTCCCGACACATAATCCGCAAGCCGCGGATTTACGAGTGCAAAACGTGCGGCGCCATGTTCACCAACTCTGGCAATTTAATTGTACACCTGAGGAGTCTGAACCATGAGGCATCCGAACTAGCAAACTACTTCCAGAGCAGGTGAGGAGTCCGGGGGCATCGCCCCCCCCCCCATCATTTACTCAGATCTCACCTGGATCAGAAAATACTTCTTCAGTTAAACCTCTAATACCTGGGGTTCATTTGATCGTTCTCCCTTCATGACTTTGGTTGTGCAGTTTGTTTTTGAGATGATTGCAATTGCTGTATTTGTGGCCGTGTTTTAATCCAGGTTTGACTCGTTTAACCTCCATCGTAACAGGAGATGGAAAATACTTCCTATCCCTTTTGGCCCTGGTCATGGGCAAATTCCATGAGATTTGAGGATGAAGTGGTTTAAGTATACTAAATTAATTGACTCAAGTTTCCTAAATTAACTGAACAACCACAAGGATTGGAACTCAACTGATGAGTGCTTCTACTTACAGTGGCTTCGGAAAGTATTCAGACCCCTTCACTTTTTCCACACTCTGTTGTGTTACAGGCTTAATTTAAAATGGATTACATTTATTTTTTTGCCATCAATCTACACACAATACCCATAATGACAGAGTGAAAACTCGTTTTTTGATTTTTTTGCAAATTAAAAAAGACATATCTCAATTACATAAGCATTCAGAGTCTTTGCTATGACACTCCAAACTGAGCTCAGATGCATCGTGTCTCCTTTGCTCATCCTTGAGATGTCTCTAGAACTCGATTGTAGTCTACCTGTGGCAAATTCATTTGATTGGACATGAGTTAGAAAGGCACACACCTGTCTATATAAGGTCCCACAGTTCACAGCGCATAAACCAAGCCATGAAGTCCAAGGAACTCTCTGTAGACCTCTGAGATTGAATTGTGTTGAGGCATAGATCTGGTGAAGGGAATAAAAAAAGCCTTGAAAGTTCCCAGGAGCCTAGTGGGCTCCATCTTTGTGAAATGGAAGATGTTTGGAACCACCAAGACTCTTCCTAGAGCTGGCTGTCCGGCCCAACTCAGTAACTGGGAAAGAAGGGACCAAGAACCCAATGGCCATCTAACAGAGCTTCAGAGGTCCTGTGCAGCGATGGGAGAACCTGCCAGAAGGACAAGCATCTCTGCAGCACTCATGTCTCATCAGTCATGTCTTTATGGTAGAGTGGCTAGACAGAAGCCACTCCTGAGTAAAAGGCGTATAACAGCCCACCTGGAGTTTGCCAAACAGCACTTAAAGGACTCTGATAGCGTGAGGAAAAAGATTCTCTGGTCTGATGAGACAAAACATGAACTCTTTTGCCTGAATGCCAAGCACTACGTCTGGCAAAAACCAGGTACCGCTCATCACCTGGCTAATACCATCCCTACAGTGAGGCATGGTACTATAGGGATACTTCTCAGCGGCAGGGACTGGAAGACTGGTCAGGATTGAGGGAATGATGTACGGAGCTAAATACAGAGAGGTCCTTGAAGAAAACCTGCTCCAGACACTGGGGCGAAGATTCGCCTTTCAGCACGACAACGACCCGAAGCTCACAGCCAAGACAATGCTGGAGTGGCTTCGGGAGTCCCTGAATGTCTTTGAGTGGCCCAGCCAAAGCCCGTTGAAAATCTGTGGAGAGACCTGAAGATCCGCATTCACCGACGCTCCCCATCCAATATGACACAGCTTGAGAGGATCTGCAAGGAAGAATGGGAGAAACTGCCTTTAATCTAGGTGTGCAAAGCTGGCAGAGGCATAGACAAGAAGACCTGAAGCTGCAATCACTGCCAAAGGCGCTTCTATAAAGTACTGAATAAAGGGTCTAAACACTTGTGCAAATGAGATATTTCAGATTTTTATTTTTAATACATTTCCAACAACTTCTAAAAAGGAGTTTTCGCTTTGTCATTACGGGGTATTGTGTGTAGATTGATGGCAAAAAGATGAAATTATTGTAAATTAAGTCTATAGCATAACAAAGTGTGGAAAAAGTGAAGGGGTCTGAGTACTTTCCGAAGCCACTGTATATTCGCACTTCAGTTGACAGACCAATCTCATTGGTGATAGGAGAGACAGTTGCAACTTGAAAATGAAAAGTGTGCTGTAAGTTTATTTTGTTTTATGTACCTGCAAACCACAACTGTAATGACTGCCATCTTTTGTTGACCTGTTTCTGTATGGATGCATAGTTATTAACAAAATAGAGTGGGTTGTTTTTTATCAGCAACCCAGCCCGCAAAGCCCAGTGAAAGTCAGAACCCAGTGTAAGTCTTTTATAAAATAGATGTGTGCTTTTGTTTCCAAGACTTTTCCACTTCTTAATCAACTCAAGCCCTCACAGGTCGGCAGGGCTCAAACGGGCCATTGACTCCTCAAGGCTTTTATAGTAGAAGGCCTACGTCTGAGATCATAACACTGTGGAAAATTCTCTGGCAATCCAGTCAGACTCTTAACTTCCATCCTCAGACTTCACATAAAAATATGTTAGCTGTATTGTAGTTTTTTTTTCTGATTTCCAGACCAGTTTGTCAGATTGAGCTGTAGAAAAACATTCACTCATAAGCTCCACCATTTATGCTGGATCCTAATCTGCATTGCCCACTGTATGGTAGTCAGTAGATGTAAAGCTGCAGGGGCAGGGACTGTTTTTACAAGTGTTTTGCAACCTTAGTCATAGTGCATACTCATATTTTAAGGGGCTCTTTAAAGTAAGTTAAATGTAAAGCTTGTATAATAAAGGCATTGTTAATTTTTTTTATTAAAGCGGTTAGATTAAAAGTTAGTGCATTTTTAAAAAGGCATCCATTTTCACAGTTTAGCTTAGTTATCATTACTGGACTTGGCACTGACTAGCATCCATCTCTAAATAACAATTGGCATATTTGCTGCATTTGTATTTACACATCCGCTGGTTTGCTTCCACTCAGCATGCTTGCAGCCTTTAATGGAAAAATCTCACCCTAAAACAAACATTTTGTTGTTTAGTGGTGTACTTTCCTTATTATCGTGGATAAGTGGCCAAATGTAGATGACGTGAAGGCTTTTTTCCTGTACTCACCATTTTGCACTGATGTTCAAAAATTAAACAGGGAGGAATCCACTATAGAAGAGACAGAGATACCAATTTCTCCACCAACAGTAGCCTTAATAGACCACAATGCAATCAGCTGCAAGACATGTTGTGTTTTGAGTAAGGGGCATAGTCGCGATCATAGACACACATATAACAGCTGAATGATCACACTTTCAAACTATTTAAATGCCCATATGCCCTCCTTTTATTGAAGTTCACGCCCCTTCTCCGGGTTGTCGAAAGTCATTCTGGGAAATGTAGGAAATCACTAACTGAAGTTGAAGCAGTAAGGAGCGGCAGGAATACATTGAACATCACAAAATGATGACAAAATGATCATATATATATATATATAACAGTGTAAGAGTATCCAAGGGTGGATTTTTCCTTTAAAGCAGGGGAGAGTGTACTGTCAACCAGTCAGGATCCAGTATTGTGAATGCTCTGTGTGTGAAAGCTTATTCTTCAAATTCATTCAGGATATACCCTATCCATAGAGTCGCATGACGTCATATCAGTCGCCGCCATATTGTTGACACAGCCTGACGGTGTAGCAGCTGGAGACAGCAGTGCTAATGAACATTTGTAGTGCCAACATGAGTAAAAACGTGCTTCCCTGGCAATGTGTCTTCAGCGTGTGTTGTTTTGCCACTGCACAAGGACGTTATCGTATAGGGGAATTGCAGGTAGACTGATTGATTTTACAGAGACGTCAGGTTATACATCCGTTTATTCATTTATTAAGCGCATTTCCCCCACAATTTCTTTGTGCCGTGGCCAAACAACAACATACAGCGAGGATGAAATGAGGACTCACCGCCAGGGAAACACATTTTTTTTTTTTTTTAGGGAATTATTGCTGTGATGTTACTGTAATGCCTGTCAACTATATGACGGCACTTTTGTACTATTGGGTTTTGCGAACACTATGGATAACTGAATCTGTGTTTGTTCAGAAGAACCTCAAAGTGAATAAGATGCCACCGTCTCATACATGACATGGGCAATATGAACAGAAAATGTGTTAGTATATGAAGGGAAGACTGTTAATTCGTCCCCTCCCCTCCACCTCAACGTATCCTCTCCATCCTTGCAGTGATTTCCTCGTGCCCGACTACCTGAGCCAGGTGCAGGAGGAGGAGGAGGCGCTGGGAGTCCAGTACGAGCTGGAGGAGCCCCACCACCACCCAGTCTACCCGGGCAGCACTTCCACCTCCACCGCCGCCGCCCCCTCCTCTTCCTCGGTCCAGATGCCCGTCATCTCCCAGGTCTCCTCCTCTACCCAGAATTGTGAGAGTTCCTCTGGCTTCCTGTCGCCCGAGCCCCTGGACCACTTGGAAGCGGCGACCTCCCTCAAAATGGACGTGGACGGAGCGGTGGCCATGACTGAGGAGGCCAAGATGGACAACAGTGGAGGAGGCAATTCCCCAGAGGTTTTTGAAGAAGACCAGCAGCAGCAGCATGCCCAGGCCAAAGAGCTGGCTTCAATTACCATAGAGTGATTAAAGTGTAGTACTTCCCCATCACGTCTTATTCTGCATTCATGTCATATGGGAATACCCGCCGAAACGACTTGATGGCTGAAAGCGACGACTTGGAAGTGTTCACACGTTGAAACTCATTGTAGACTTTGCTTGTTTCTGATTAGCTTTTTCACACTTAACACACATGCACTTAGTGAGTGATCCATTTGAGTTCCTGTTTTACAGCAAATCGAAACATTTCAGTGTCGACCACAAACAACAAGGTGTGTCCTGCCATGGCATTTTAAGAGTTGTGATCACAAAATTACTTATTTGATGAAAATTGTTAATTTTGTTTAATTTTGTTTTGTTTTGTTTTAAATGAATGTGTTGTTCCCTACACTTGACTGCAGCTACTTCCTGGTTTGTGATGTCAGAAATTCAAGGAGTCAAAGAAATCGTAATGAAAGTAGTATTTACCAGCTGGGAGCTGACATGAATGGTATTTTCTAATATTTTTAGTAGTGTTTACCCCCTGAAAGCTGAGGCGAACAGTATTTTCTAGTAGTATTTATCCCCTTAAAAGTGCCGTGGATGGTATTTTCAAGAAGGAAGCTTGTATTTACCAGCTTTTCCCATAAGACACGAATGCAGCATTAGCCACAGTCATTTTTCTCTTAGCCAATTAGAAGTCTGCAAAGGCCAAGCCTTGCCCTGCTTTTGGAAAGTGCCTGAGAGCCCCCATTTTAACAAGTACTATGTCGAGGAAGAAGAGTTCTTGACTTTGCCAACGGTGACAAATCAAGTCTGTACAATGAACAAAAGAAAAAAGTTTTGTTTATCGTGATACTGCTAGTTTGTATGGGCAGAGACTGTGTTATTCCTTCAGTGCCGTCGCTATAGGCAAACAGTTAATGTCAATATTATCTATATTGCAAGAGCTTGTACTGTAGTTTTAATATTTGAATGCTATGTATGTTGGGTGTTGTGAAGTGCGATATGTCAGGTGTGTGTATGTGTATTTCTTTTGTCAATATGAACACAGTACATTTTTGAAACATTTTCTTTTTTAAGTTTTCAAAACTTGAAATTTCAATGACAGAGTGTTCCCTTAAGGTGTTTGCGCAGTATGCCGTTTTTCTGACTTTGTACTTCTTAATTTTTTTTTAGTTGCTTATCACTGCTATCAAATCAAAACCTTATATCTCCAAAACCCTTTTAGCAAAATGTTTTTCTGATGAACAGCCAAGCATTTTTGAGGGTTTGTGAAACTTCCTCAACCAGTAAAGGTTCCTAAAAGGAGCCTGAAACCTATGTTAAAAACATAAAAATGGTTGAAATTGGAGGTACAAGATTTTGCTTTCCAAACTGCAGTGTTCTATTCGCAATGTGCTGATGTAGCATTTCATCTCACGTGAAGTTCGGCCAATCTGTCAGAAGGCCAGTTACTATTTAAAATTTTGCTTCATGGAAAACCTTTGAGAGCGCACCTGGATTTCAAATTGACCAAGAGGGACGGCGCTAAGGTTCTGCGATATTGCATGACTATTACTTCAAGTGATGTTTCACGTCGGTATATGATCGTCTTTTAAAAAGATTTACCGTGACATGACTCTGTGGGCTGTCAACCTCCGTATTATTCCACTCAAGACGTGTGTGTCAACCACCAGTCCTCTGGCCTTTTTCCTAACTCTTTATCAAGAATTGTAAAAAGGCAAAAAATGACTTTGTGAAATTTGCAGGCAAACCACATTATTATGGGTATCTGTGATAGTCAGTATTGGGTCAGAATGCATTACTGTGTGTTTATATAGGTGATATATTACTTTAAAAGAGGAGTGTGCATGTGTGAATGCAAATACTGTGAGTTGAATTATTATAAGTAATGGATTAAAGGTTTATGTGAAACAACCAGCATTTCCCTCACCTTAAGCTGATTGGCTGTAGGTCTGTGATGTTAATCAGTTCATTCACAGACTTATTAGGAAAGCTTTTCTTTACTTTTCTGCTTACTTTTGGTCAAAACTCCTCCCGTTAGCTGTGTTGTGCCAACATAGTGCTTTTGTTGTGCCTGTACTA
>OOFE01012877.1:5082-16051 GCA_900323365.1 Monocentris japonica | reverse complement strand
GATATGATGACGTGGAGGCAGCAAACTACTTCAAACAAGCCAACGAACTCGCCAAGGTACGTACACAAACTCGCTGCACATTTATGGCCTTCTGCATCCCGGTTACTGCGAACGCACTGCACATTTTGCATGTATACAAGGTATAAATTCACGGTTTCTTCATTTTCCTTCTCATTTTCCCATATTTTTGTATTGTACATATTTTTCATTCATTTTTTTCTTTGTCTCTGTATGCTGGTCTGCTGTTCCTCATAATGGTGTAACTTTCCGTCCACAACTATGTTCTCAAAACGGCTGTCTTCCCCTCCTCTGTTTGCTTCTTAGGCAGTGAACCAGACGCTCCTAGCAGCTCCTCTAGTCCCACCTCAACTCACTGCAAAGGATTTCTACATGACCGGTAAGGAGCACACAGACTAAATAAACCTGTTCAATCTACTCAGCTGACTGTTGTTTGACAAGAAGGCCGATAAAAATGAAAACCTTGTGTGTTGAGGACTAAGTAGGGTTCAACTGATAAGAGCTTTTGAAGGCCGATGCAGATATTTTTGGATTGAAGCCCCCAAGAGCCAATATTTTGTGCTGATATAAAAAATTATATATTGAATTGAAGCCTTCAGTCAGCGAGGGAAATCCTGGTGTTATCGAAAGATGACTTAGGAGATATCTGGTCGAAGCAGAGGGAGAACACGCCGAACAAAACAAGGCAAATGCCACGAATTGTCGTTTTATTATCTTATGTTGTATTACATCAACACAATAAACTTCAGGACTAGTTATGCTCCATCGGAAATAGGCGGGGCTTAATGGACGTATTGAGAGATTTGTTTGTTTTCTGGTGGCTTACTCTTAAATTTAACGATAGATAGCATCATTAAGGTCTTGGCTTTCTGATCCTGTTCTAAATGTGTGATCGACAACGGGAGATTGTAATGACATCCTTCCTTATCTCCCGTATTCCTCCCCCACCTCCCCCATCTGCGTCTCCGCCTCCAGACTCTATCAGCAGGGCTTCCCAGACCATGGCCAAGTGTGTCAAGGCCATCACAGAGGGAGCCGACGCCGTGGACGAGCCATCCATTTGCTGAACACGACGACAACTGAATCAAGTCCACACGTACATGCAGCACATTCGCTCCTCCACCATTCACCTCCTCCGAAACAACACATTTCTGTGAATATGTTCAAAGTACACACACACACACACACACACACACGGTGGTGTCTCTCCTTAATTTAAAGTTGTCCTCAATGCTTGTTGTATACAGTTGATCATTTTCACTCCTGAGTACGAGGGAGAGAACGTGCTTTGTTGGAAAAAAAGCTGAGAAACTGTTCTGAAATATGAATAAAATCCTTATTCCATACTAAGCTTTCTTTATTCTTTATTTATCTCTCCGGAAGCCTCTACTGATTCACACGGGAGCTGAAAATCTGATTTTTAACTTTAATTGATTTGAGTTTGCAAAAGAAAAATCCTTATCATCCACTCAGGACGAGATATAGCCTTAAAGTCCCTCAGGGCCTCTTGAGCAAAAAGAAAAGAAAACACTGACGTCTCAACATTTTGGAGGTCAGCGGTTTTAAAAACAGCCCGTCCCTCTCCAAGGAGAAGCTCCTTTGCCCCTCTCGCCACCATGAACTCCAGTACCCTTAGTAGGAGCCGACGCCACCAACGGCAGCTGGCCCTCCTCCTCCTCCGGCTGGTCCGGGTGACGGGAATGGCCTTCACAGCTCAGGTAGCTACAACAGCCGGGGCCCCGTTCTGATCTTTTCATTACTAAAAATCAAATCATCTCTGCTACAATCTGTGCTAGAAAAGGAGCTTTCTGGGGGCAAAACGAAGTGATGAGTAGATATTATTTGGTCAGTGTGTTAAGTTATTAAACGTGGGTCAACAGACTATCAGCGTATTGGGAATATCAACACAATTTTTCAGTCTCACATTTTCTCTCTCTCTCTCTGTGTGTGTGTGTGTGTGTGTGTGTGTATATATTTATATATATTTTTACTTAACATGCTCTAGTGTCCTAATTGCCAGTTGCCTCACGTTTGCTTACCCCTCATTTGCTCTATTCTTATTTATATGCTATGCAGGTTTCAGAAAGCCAAATTTAAAATTTTCATTTTTTATGCCTCCTGGAATTCAATTTAAGGCCGATTTAAAAACTAAAAGAAACAAAACGCTGTCAAACAGCCTGTTTACTATTCAACATGGTTACAGAAAGTTGTAAAACTAAAAATAAATAAAAAGGACAAGACGTGGATGGAATGTGAACTGGAAACAAACCGACACGACTTGCCCCACAGGGATCAATGAGGTTTCATTTCATCTAATCTGTCGTCCTCTCTCAGCGCGCCCGCCAGATCGCTGTAATGTGCGTCCTGGCGGTGATGGTGATGTTTGGGGTGGTTTTCATCAGCTGAGGAGGACCGAGGGCTGCGTCAGCCCGCCGGTAACATCCAAGGAAGGAGAGATATGCTGAGGAGGAGGAGGTGGAAGAGGAAGCCAATGGAAGAAAATAAACTTCCTTCATCGACAAAGACTGTTTAGAGGCGGGATGGACACCGCTATGGCCGCTGATTGGCTTTTGGTAAATGCATTGCCTTTGCTCAGTAGCTTTCTGCACGTATTTCACAAGTAACTTATAATAAATAAATATAGCCACACCAGAGGTAACCACAGTACACAAAGGTAGTTTCTCTGACGGACAAGTGAAGGAAGTAGAGGAAGTAGAGGAAGTGCCTTACCCTTGGTCAAGTGGTATGCCACTGCAGGGGCACCGCTCCTGCACATTGAGGCATGTCTGCACGTTACTCTGTTTACTGTTGGTTTTCATGTGAATTCAATCTCAAATATTCTGTGTATTTATTTTCATAGGGCTGTTTGTTGAAAGGGGTTTAAAGATGCTGAGACAGTAAAACGGATTGTCCTGGATGTGAGCCACTCCACCTGACTCCATCTATGAATGCTCTTAAAATGTTGTATTCTCACTGAGTGTGACTGGGAGTAATACAGACGATGCAAACTGTTCAGTAGGTAATATGGCTTCCGCCTCTTTAATTCCACATAAACCCATGCAAAATAATGCTAGTAGCATTTACAGCAGGATCCCTTTTTGGTGCAAAAAATTACTTCTGGCAACAAGTAGCTGAGTGGCTGTGTGTTTGGTGATCTTAGAAAGTGAGTAGATACTGACATCATTTTCATTTTGGGAGTGAAATGCTCCTTTTAATATTGGAGAAATTCTCAGATCCCGTTACCCGGTTTTAACCAGGCACCTGCCCAGTATCGGATACTAGGATAGCTATCAGAAGGATCCCTGTTGGAAGTGTGAATGTGTCAGGTGAGGCTCCAGATGATGGTGAGTGTCGCCATAATGCCATTCAGGACAGCAACACTATAGCCCATGTGGAAACACTGGCCTGGTGCACCTCTGGAAGAACAAGCACACATTATTCGACTCGACAATAGCACATCAAGAATTCCATCACGAGAGGAAGAGATGCCAATTTCTCCACAGATAGTTGCCTCAGTAGACCATAATGCACTGCAGCCACTAGACGTGTCACATTTTGAGTGGGTCTCTTGGACGCCTTGACTTATAGACCGTTTAGTGATAGGCCACGCCCACAATGACTTTTGATATTACAGATATCCAAATTATTTGAACAACTTTTTAAGAGCTTGGAAATTGGACTAATGGTGAAGGTGGTGATGGTAAAAATGTGTTTTTCAAAAAATTTAAAGTGCCCGAAAATCCATCATGACAGACTTTAAGGGTACTGTTTGCAAAATTATAGAGCAAGACCAGAGAATATGTACACCAAGTTTGGTGTCAATCAGACTTACAGTGTGGGAGCCATGCGTTATATTTAAAACCTGTGGTTATGGCGCCACCATGTGGCCGATCTGGGTCATAACTCGTCCAAATGTCATTTCTCATCTCAGAAATTGCGTAATAAAAATCAGTAGAAACAAAATAGGGTTTCAACTCTACAGTGACTTGCTGTGGTCAGGGAGGAATGACACTGACTTGGCCCAATACATCTGTCTGACCCTAGTGTGTGTATGTTACCTGAGGCGGAACAGCGCCAGGGGCGTTGGGAACACCATGCCAGGTGTGTATGAGTCGAGGTAGGTGAGAGTCCACGAAGAGACGCAGCAGATACACCCGGCTGACAGCGACAACACCAGGATGCTCCAGAACCCTGTCCCGAGAGAGAAGCTTTAGGCCTGAACACCTGATTCTGGTTGCCTGGAGGGTGTCCATTCAATTCATTTGACATACAATATAACTGGACATCTACATTAATTATTAAATCAGGTATTTTATTTGATGGATTACCAACCTATCAACAGAAATAAACTATTGCTACATATAACTAACATGTTGCCTAATAAATAATATTAATAAAAAATAGCAATGTAGCTTTTAAAATTGAAAAGACTAAAATGGGCCTATAAGCTGTCGTCAAAATGCTAACAAAACTGCATTTGAGTGAACCAAAGGTGCAAAATACAAATTCAAATAAATTAAACAACTCTATAACCATATTACAACGTGCAAAGGATACAGTTGTAAATATGGAGTATTTCTTTAACCCATAGATTATGGTTAAAGTGGCTCAAGCCACGCCGTATACAACCTATTAATCAAAGGGTAATATTTTAACCAATCAGAACTATTGTTGTAGCTGACATATATCAAGCATGACAAATTACATCATACACCAACTGCTTAACTCTCAGTCAAGTCTACAGTGATTACGTGTAAAAGGAATAATGAAATCATCAAACGATGATGAAGGTATTATGGTTACACTTTAAAAGTAAATCCTGTAGGATGAGTGTCCAAAATAAGTAGGCTAATTACGATACTCACCAAGTATCCTCACTTCAGTCCCATCCTCTCCTCTCACTTTCTCAGCCCGCAGTTCTAAAAGACAACGATCACTTCATCACTGATCAATAGTAGTATTACCACGTAGATCAGCATTGCTCAACATTCTAGACTCAAATATGATCATTTTCCATGATGTAGTTTGAACGCAGTGCTACTTTCTTTTTTATATTAGTGTTAATCTGACAAGGTTCTTTATTTCTTAGTGTGGCTGACTGGGAGTCCAAACTAAGGCATTCTTAAAAGCACCACTAAAGTTTAATCTCATCTTATTTTTACGCAATTTATTTTGAAATAATGCATGTTTAGTTAGCACTTCAACTACAAGGAGGTAAAACTTGTTCAGAGAAAGTTTCCACAACGCTGCACGCACGAGACGCACACACTCACATGCGCGCGCCCACGCAGGCAACACAAACACACACCTTTCAGAATAGGGTAGAGGAAGGCGTAGAAAGCACCAGCGGCGCACAGAGCGATTGCAGAGCCGAGTGTTGACAGCACGAGGACGGGCCACGGTTTAGGGCCGTGTCGGTAGTTAAACCGCCGCCCGCTACTCATACCGGCTGCTTCTCCTGAACCGATATTCATCCCTGTCCTCAAAGAACCAGCCCCCGTGTGCCCAAAGTCCTCCGTCGACGATAATCGATCGACACTTTCATCGAAAACGTCCGTATCTGCCGTTGCACTCCTCGGCATTCCGATGCGATTTCGCATTGGAAAATCTTTGTCGGTTAGAAATAGTTAAACTTTATAGTTTTACCGAGCCCGCGCTCCTAATACCCCTAATACTTCCAACGCATTAAGGTCTACGGCACTTCAACGTCAACGGGAAAGTTTTTGGCGTTACTTCCTGCGGTCCATGTCATTCGCACTTCCGCATTCAAATTGTCCCTCGGGGCTTGCAGTTATTTTTCTAATTAATTCCCCGAATCCAAATGTTAAATACTAGCATTGCACAAGGAGAAAAGAGTTCAGTTTTGGCTACCTGAGACGTTCTCAATTTTTCAGCCTCTTCCATTTCTGTCCCCTCCTTCCTCCGCCATCTACCTGTTTCTCCTTCTCTTCCTCTGGACTTCTCTCCACTTTTCCTCTTCCATCTCCCTCTCTGTCCTTATCTTCAGTAGGGCTTCTCTCTGTCTCCTCTATAATTCTCTTCTCCCCTCTCTCTCTTATAGCATTTATAGCACTGACTGTCTCCAGATGTAAAGCATGCTTTGCCTTCTAACAAATTGTCAAACTATTTTCCAGACTAGTGGATATTTAATGAGTCAATGATATTGTATACTACACCCATATAGTGAGCGCATGCAGAGAGAGGGGTTTGTTGTTGAGTTGTTTCATTACAATCTGCAACAATTTTGTGTGTGTGACTTGGATGTCATCACAGAAATGTGCAGGTCACCAGTCCATGACAGGGCTAACACAGATAGGCACACTAACACCTATGGGCAAATTAGAGTCTCCAATCCACCTGACTTGCATGTCTTTGGACTGTGGGAGGAAACCGGAGCATCTGAGGGAATCCCACAAGACCACAGGGTGAACATGCAAACTGCACACAGAAAGGGCCGGGAATTGAACGCACAACCTTCTTGCAGCGAGGTACCAGTGCTAACCAGTGTAAACTGCAACTCCCTATCACCTCCACTAGTGGGAAGCCTTAACCAGCAGGTGCTTCTATGTAGTTGCAGTCTCTACTGATTGGACTTCTCATCTTTACTCTGGGACAGGGGAGCAAGATATTCGGGACGCAGTATGATACATTTTTAGATCATTGGACATAGCTCACAAACTATCACAGCCTAGAGGGAATATGAATTGTTGTGACGTCACTTCGCGTATGTTTGGACAGTAATCTATTGGAATAAGAAAAATTACCAAAAAATCAGCAAAGAACAAGATACCAATAGTTCGTTTTTAAGCGTTAAAGTGTTTTAAGGTGGATCTTTCCTTTTATGGTATGTGTTGTTGCATTTACAGTTACGTGTGTATGACACGACCATGTGCTTTTATTTCGAAAGGAAATGACCGGAAGTGGTGTTTTGACGCAGATTGTTGCTGTCAACAACATCGATCAAAGTCAACAACACCCTAAACCTCCTCGGCGAAAGATATCACACTACGGTAAATAACAATATCACTATATTATATTATAACTGTATTACTGTAACAGGGAACCCAACAATCAACGCAGAAGCTCAATGATCGAGCGAAAATCGTACTTTTATCGCAGTGTCATGAGGCTAATTTTCGGTGCTAACGTTAACATTGATTTGTTACACTGCGGGCGGTATGGTTCAAGCGTACTTGGAAGCTGAAATTCAAAGCAGAGTACTATAAATACGTTCAAAGTCACATTTAACGTTGGCATTGGTAACTGCATTCAGGCATAGTGCCAAGTGAACCGCACCGAGTTGGCTGACAGGTTGCTAACGTATTTTAGCTTTGTAACTGTTTTGCCAGCTAATGTGGCCTCTTGGGCTTTTCTTAACTAACTGTTAACTGTCTTAGTTTGGCCTGCATATAAATGGCAAACTAGCTAGCTGGCCAGCCGCTCACTTGTTGCAGTTGACAGCTAACGTAATGTTAGTTTGGAACCGTAGCTAGCCAGTTGTTAGCCGCAATACGTGACGTTGTCTCTTGCACCGAGAGAATATCATGTCTCGCTTATTGGGAAACATACATACGTTGTAAAACATGACTTAAGACCTTTTCCAAATCACTAGGTTGCACTGGTAAATTCGGCATAGATATAATTCACCAAACAGCTATTATTTCAATAAAATGTCAACCATTATTATTGGTTCGCCTGTTATTCCCACAATCTTCCACCAAAATATACTGTTGTGGGGGATATTAAGTGGCAATATAATTGAAATAATATCTGCTTAGTGAAGGAGATGCGTGCTCAATTTGTAAAAGGTATTTTAAAAGGATGGTTATGCAGCATAGGAATTAACGTACCTAAATAAATAGCATGCACCAATATAATTCAATATAATTCGTTTATATTGAGTTTGACAAGTCAAACTCAAGACAGCTAACAATAAATGCAGAGAAAAAGGTCATGGTTTGTCGTGGCATAAGGGTATGCCGATGTTATGGTATTGTAATGATATTGCTTTGGCATTTAATGCATCTGCTCACATTAGTTCTGTGCTGTGATTTGGTATCAGTCTGACTGCTTTACATACAATTTATTTTAGTGGTTTCTGCATTGCGCACAACTAAGCATTAATAAAAATCCCTAACAATAATACTGCAACAGGTTTTTGCAAAATGTGACTGATTGGCCCAGGGAGTTGCCGTTACAGGTCAAAACACGGTGACATGTTTCTAACTGGCTGGCCCAGAGCTGAGGATGCATCATTTGTAAGGGATGACATGTTTACTGTCACCTTGTTTTTGAGGAATTCATAGGACTTGCCTGACCTTTAACAGCAGACACCTCACGCACGGATATATCAATAGTGGTTTATTTTTAGAAGGCTGCCACATCTGACGTTACGGGCAAAACATGGCGTTACAGCCGGCGTGTTCTGGTAGCTCACTGGGCAAAGGCGTATGATGTGGACTCGTGACATTCAGCTTGAACCCTACGGTGCACAGTGGCGTACTGTCTGTTAAAGCGGAAATGCCGCGAAGATAACTGTGGGAAGGGAAATGCACATGGCAGTATGTATGATGATGTGTAGACGGTAGTGATCGTAGCGTGTGCTGTCGGCAGCCAGCCTTCGCTCCTGCTTGGTTGCTTAGCTCTGGGATAACGGCGTTAGAATGATATTCAGGATTTTCTGCATTGGAGTTTTCATATGATTCCAATGCCCAGCCCCCTGGAGGAAAATTTCACTAAGCTTTTTTTTTTTTCTGCTCTGCTGCTCTGCTCTGATAGAGAGGAGGAAGGGGGGTGGGGAGCTCCACTACCAGATTCCTCGGTAAACTGTTTCCCACACGTATGTTGACACGGTACACCTATAGACAGGTATTGGGGCTGTGTAGGGTCGGGCAGGGCACCGGATGCTGCACTGCACCACTGCTGTAAAAAAAAATGTGTCAGAGTGCGTGTGTCAGAGCACATTAGAAACGTTGGTCTTGGTTACAGGGAACTGAAGTTGCAGTCACATCCAGTTGTGTCGTTATAGACTCCCATGCTTAATTTACAGTTAAGTTTCAGAAACAACCTAGAGAGGCTTGATTGTGAACGAAGCAAAAGTAGAAGAGTGTCTGTTCATACCAAGCCCCAGGTTGTAACACAGATGGCCAAGCCTGGGGACACGCTGCACTTCTGAAGAGACCGTGAAAGGATTGGACATCACATGCTGAAAGCCTGTCAGTCACAGTTGGGGAATACACTCACTCCACGACCAGTTGGATTTGGGGATCACACACTGGGCAACCAGGACCATGACCTTCTGGGTGGGGCTAGACTAGTCAAGCCCCACCAACAACGTGTTTTCACTGGTTTAGCCAGACCATGCTGAACGTCAAAACTACCAGGTTTAACAGGAGTGATCAGGGTCAACGATTGATTCATGATTGATTCAAAAATATCTGAGAGCATGAAAAAGAGGTTGTTGTTTTGTTTTTTTTACCACTTTGTTGGTTACACAATTATGTGTAATGTGTAGCAAATGAATGAGCTCAGAAGAAAAGTTACCATGAAAGAATGAAACATTACAAAACAAAACTGCAGGATGGTGGTTGGTCTTCCTCGACCTACAAAAGGGAAATACAATTTCTGCAGAGACGATGATGCTGCACATTCTGAAAAAGGATGAGAATAAGGAACCTTTAGCTATGTCACATTAGTAGTATATGTTAAAACCATTTTACTCATGACCCACACACAATAACGCTTCTTTATCCAGTAACAACCAGAAGCGTCTTGCAAAATCTACTCCCAGATAATCCTAACGCAAATTAGAAAGAGCCGACAAAATCAGGCGAGACGTCTCTGGTAATTGCATTTGGGTAACATGCATTTGGGTGTGGTGGAGTTTACTAGACCAATGGAAGCACATTGTGGGCGGGTCATGCCCCGCCAAACGTGGCTCTGCATCGAGGCGCACTTGGATTAAAGTCTTGACCCCTCACGCGCTACAAGGTCATCTGACTCGCCGCCGCAAAATAGCTGGAAAATCAGGCTTAATGCTAAATAATGGCTATAATCAGCCTAAACGTTATACAGTGGTTTCACCAGCCTAACACGCCGGCCTTCTACCTCTCCCCCTGTTGACCTTGGTTGACTAACCTGCTGCTGTGTGAATAAAACTGCAGTAAAAGCGCAGTCGATATGAGTGGGAGTCGTGTATCCACAATATCCAGAATTCAGATAAAAAGACATTCCTGATAACGCTTTGCTTACTGACTTTAATGGCAGGCCGTGTGCTAACAGTTGCACTCCAGTATCTGCGTGCGTTTGGCTGGGCAGCAGCAATAGGTTGACTGCGTCTGTTGGTTAGTAGCGATATTTATTTAAAGCAACACGCTGTCACCCAGCATAACATCACATAGTAGAGAGAGAGAGAAGGGGGAGGAAAAAGAGGAAGCGGCGGTGGAGGGAACAGAGAGAAAGTTAATGTGAGAGAGAGAGTCAAGAGAGAAGAGGAAGAAAGAGGGAGTCAATAATGCGAAGCAATTGCATTGTGCTGCTGGCTCACTGCCTCCTATGAAGCTGAAGCTGCCTAGTGCAGCTTTAACATGGTTAGTGGGGATCTGACAGCAGTGGCAGTAGATGCGGTGTCTTGTCTGTATATGGATGTTTTGTATGTGTACATACTGCATGTTGTTGGTTTGTTTGTGTCTGAGTGAAAGAGGGAGAGAAGGACTTTCTTCACTGCACTTGTCCATTCAGCATCCTGGTACTTTTAATGTCAGCCTCTGTTTCGGTCGCTCTTGCTTTTTTTTTCACAGACAAATTCAGGTCAATCAGTCATCAGACAATTAACCCCTGTATAGCACTGCACTGTCAGATTGATTTATGGTACTTGGTTTTCTTTGTTTTTGCTGAGTAGCATCTAATTCAGTTCAGTTACTGTGAACATTTAACATGGGCATGAATTTTC
>OOFE01012873.1:0-26706 GCA_900323365.1 Monocentris japonica | reverse complement strand
ATCGACAGTCCATCCAATACCAAAGGCTCACCTGTTCATGGCGCGATGATTCCAGGCCATGTTTATGTCCGGGACACTTTTGGTGCCAGAATTCAAATCTACCTGGACTCCGATGCACTGGCTTGTGATGCAGGAGACACAAATACAGGATAAGAACGAAGTAGGATCTCTTCTAAAACATTGCATTTACTACCTGGCCAATTACAGGGAGATAACACATACATGCACAAGCACAGAAGCAAAAGGATAAAAGTGTCATTACTCATTAGACAGCTGAGTCCCCCCGTTGCTCAAGTTGTGGTCCGGGCTGAGGGCTTCAGGAGTCTCGCCATCAGTCCCAGGATCAATACTGTGGAGACAAAGACGGCCATTAACACATTACAGTCTAGACTTCCTCTTTTTATAAAAACGGGTGTGACAGTTTCAACAAAGGGGTCAAGATGCGGTCGAAGACGTTTTATTACCAACAGCGGCAGTCTAACCTGTGGAGCTGTGCACTTCCGTGTGTGAGGCTGCACATCATCATATTCATTATCTTGCTTTCTGCCAAGGGGGTTAGATAATTTCACATTCACCAATGTAGTTTCACTTTGCTCAAGAATTTTCTTGACAGGGGCAGTAAGGGGCAGATTCTTGATCTTGAAAAGGGGCAGATCACATCCCTCAGTTACTTGACTAAAGAAAATTATGGACAACAGTTTCCACCTGAAACAAGTGAAGTTATCTCACCAGATGTTTGGCAGATGTTTTTTTTCACTTGTTTTAAGAAAACTAAGACTTTAAGACTCAATAGTAGGCTAAATGACATGGCATCAAAGTTGCAACTGGATGACAGAAGTGCACTTATCTGTGTCCAAATGAACAGGGAATTGAATTAGGAACTTGCAAGCATGCATATAAGCTTAGAAGGCTGCTATATGTTAAAGTATCACTGATCTGGTAGCGCCGCCCTTTCCCCTCTCTGCCTGGGAAATCCCGTCTCTGACAGAGTGAGAGGATGTGACGTAGCTATACACTTTAAACATGTTTGGGCATGTTGGACGTCGCTGCTCCCTAACATGAGAAACCAACAACAGAGCATTTTCTGATCAGACACTGCACAGTCCACTAAATTCAGTATGCCGATGCACTTGTCAGCAGGAGACATTAACATTTCATTTTTATTACTAAAAGGAATGAAAGCAAGAACTCACACTGGTTGGAATGTCCAAGAAACACAAACACGGCAATGAAGGATGCCAATAATACTGAGCACAGCCACAGCCACAACCACAGCCACAGCAACTGGAAAACAGACAAAATGAATCCATGCCATCATCAAATAATCGCTTCAGTTCAGCTGCAGCAAAATATGTACTATTGCTAACAAAAGGGATGTCTGGTTCTGGGATAACCGCACAACGTCGACTCACTGATGATGCCCAATGGTGGAGTAGAAATCCCCTTCTTGGTTTCTTTCATCTCCTCTGTTTAAGGTCAAGTGGTGAGATCATTGTATGTGAAACAGAGTATGAGAGCAATAATGTAATGACCTGCTTCAGTGACAAGAGTCAGTGGTAAATCATTGCCTTACCAGTAACTTTATATTCCAAGCAACGCTCAGTTATCATGTCGTCTCCCTGAAAAAGGGAAGCAAAGGCCATAATGTGGTGATTCTGTGGGTATTTCACAGTTTACACAATATACACTTGGCGACTTTTTCTTTACCCTTTAAGTTAAATATATATATAATTAGTCACTTTGGATAAAAGCGTCTGCTAAATGACTGTAATGTAATGCAATGTAATATTTATTGTTTTCATTCATCTCAGTAATATGTGGAAATTCAATGCTTTGTTGCAGCAACTCTTGGAATCCCTTTGTTTCAACATTCTGTGGGTATTTCACAGTTTACACAATATACACTTAAATAAATGTGATTATTTTGACTTGAGGTAAAATCCAAATGAGCAGTTATTAGAATAGCAGAGAACTCACGAGGGGAACGATGTATTTCAGTGTGAGGTTCAGGCAGCGACGTGTGATGACTGACATCTTGTCCATTCTTATCACTCCAGGTCCATATATAAAAGGTTGTTTTCCGCCACCATGACCACTCAGAGTCTGTCGGAAAATGACAAAAGGATTACTTTGACCAGAAAAAATGCTACTCCTATGCTACACACTCGAAGGCAGATGGGCACTTAAAGCCACAATACAGTCTCTAGGAATATTATTTCTATCATAAACAACACCGTGGATACTACAGATTTGAAAGAGTACCTCGTTAGAATACAGTTCAATCTCAGATCCATCAGGAGCAAAGAAGTAAAAATACTGATAGCCATCCACAACCTTGATAGCTTCACAGGAAGTGTTCCTCTGAGAGCATTCTGTGTGAAAAGAGCTTTGTTTATCATCAACAAACTGCACTTGGCATGTCTCTGAAACAATATTATCTACAGGGGCCAGATTCGGTCGACCTGTTAGCACTCATGAAAAGAATAACCCTAAATACGACGAAATTGTAGAGAAGTACATCTTGCCAAACTCTTACCTGGTTCTTTGCAGGCACAGAATGGTATCAACATGACAGCAATAAAACCAATTAAAAGTCTCATTTTTATTTACGACAACAGCCAGAACCTCAAGCAGCAGATAAAAACGAAAGTGGTTCATCCAGGAAGTAGTGTTCATAAATGTGGTGCTGGTGTGTCGTCATTCTCAAAGAGGAGCATGCTGCCTACTAAGAAAAAAAAATGGCGTGTGTTTTAATCATTTGTAAGCAAGGCAGGAGTTAAAATACTTATTTGAACACCTGAATATTTCGATACTTGTAGAAAAAAGTTTTGAAAAGCCTTGGTGGTTTGGTTTTGACAAATATACTTTGTGTTGTCTTCTGTTATTTATCATTACACATTTTACCTTCCACCACAGTTAAAAGTTATATTAATGTGAGTTCTGACTAGTGTGTTCATTTATCTTGTACAACTTGACAACTAGTGTGTCCATTTATTTTGTCCATTCATATGACTGTTGTAGTAATCTGTTGTCTGTATCTTTATGTATGAACTATTACGGGGCGACGGCACCCAAAGAGATGAGCTTAGAATGAGGAAATAGTCCAATAAATGTTAAATCTTTGCAAGCCTGCTATAAAATGCTCAAGTGCGAAATGCTCTTGGCATTGGATTTCACTTGTAGTTTCACACACCAAACACAAGGGGATACTCTTGATCTATGGGTCAGAGGCTCTCATTGCGCTGTGAAGAGGTATCAAATCAAGATTGGTTTGAGACAAAATAAAAGTGTGAGAAAAAAGGAAACAAAGTGTCTTTCACATCTTTCACTACAGTTCCCATCATGCTCTCTGTCAAACAACAAACACAAACATACAGTAAGATAAACACCTAATGCATTTGGACAGAGCTGTGCCTCTGTAATGTATTGTGTCATGCATGATGTATGACACATATGGTCACCGTGTGTGTGTGTGTGTGTGTGTGTGTGTGTGCACATGGGTGCTTGCATATGAACATGCACACAGGTGGATACATGTACTTTTGTGCCTGTGCACACATGTTTGTACATCTTCCTGTTGTCTTTGGGAGTTGGACCATGGAGAGAGGGTGGCAGTCCTCCCATCAGATTCTAACCACGAGAGAAGAGAGGAAGAACAGAGGCCTTTGGGTACTCAAAGAGCCCTCTGTCATCTTCCCCTTCACACACACACACACACACACAGTGCAGAGATAAAGCAGAGGCCGCCATGGTGCAGCACGCTTCATTTACACCGCATCTTCTCTGGTCCACCGAGAAAACACAGACCACAGCCTGTGTCACTCAATATGGGCCCCTCTCTATCTCTTCAGCTGTCTAGTCCCCTTCCTCTGTCTCTCTTTCTCTCCTGCCCTTCCCTGTCTCTCAGCCTCACATTGTCCTTTTATCCATGTCAGTAGTCCATCAGTGTAGTAGAGAGAAACCATAAGCATGATTATCACATAGGCCTAGTTGTGAAGATAGATGAAGTGACACTGATAAGTGAAAAAAGACTCTCCTATAAGCCAATTTGACTTGACAAAGCAATGCAACATTGCGTCATTCCTAACCACTTCATAATTTCCTGCCTAGACTACAAGAATTAGGCGTAATAAATAAAGATGACAGCACCACAACAAGCAGGAATGAGAGAGAGTAGATGAACTTGGCTAGGCTTTCCTAGGGGGAAGCTCCAATTATCTGATCCATTTTCCATAGATATCAAGTGACAGTGGGAGGCCTGCATATCCTGCCTCCCCTCTTCACATCCGAAGAGCCCCTCTGCTGAGGGACTTCATAAACAGAGAGAGCAGCGATGACGCAGGACAGACTGAAAACACACACAAATCTAGGAACATGTCTGTCCCAAGCCTCGCACTCACACAAACTATTTGTCCAGCTTGTTAGTCTGAATGCAGGGATACATACTAAGAAGGACTTTCAGGGTAAATAATTACAATTCCACTTCTCTTCTCGTTCTCTCCCCGTCTCTCTGAACCACTTCCCTGTCACTCTATATCCTCAAGTCTTTCCTTTCATAAGAGTTACGATGAGAGATAAACAGCCTTCTTCCTGTCTCACTGCCACCCCCTCCCCATCTGTCTTTCTCTGTCCATTTGGATGGGTGTAGTAGTGGGAGGTTATGGAAGGTAGAGTGTTTCACCTCTGGAATTTGGAAGAATCCACGATGAAGATAAGACCCCCATAAGGTAAGTATTGTCCACTATTACTAACCGTTACTAACGTAGGCTTAAAACAAAAACTGGATGCAGCCTTGGGGTGTGTTACACTCTGTGAATCCTGAGTAGACCTGGAACAACAGTGCTGGCCTAGCCTCAGTACCCGACTTGGCTTGCGTTAGCGTGCCTCCACAACAGTTTCAAAATACACCCGGTAGAAAAATGCCCACAACCAAAACAGCAAAAACAGGCCAGGACTGACTCCTTTTATGAAAACAGTATCATGTTCACACCCTGATGCAGTACTACAGAGTGAGTATTTTACACTCACTTTCCATACAAAATCCACACAATTTCCAGGCAGGCTGTTCAGGTAGAGAGCAGAACAGAAAAGCCTTTAATTGGCATTGTCCCCAAACCCCAACCTTAGAAGTGTGTGAACCATGGCTAAGAAAAGCTTTGAATCACTAGGAGTGTATTCAAGTAAAACAGTAATAAGCATAATCCCCCATTCTGATGGTGCAAGATCAAAGGGGAGGTGAGTTTAGAGGAAGGCCAGCCGTGCTGGGACCATTAAAGAGGCTTTGGTCTGTCAGTTGGCCTCAGTATGGGGCCTGCTAGTCCCCCGGCACAGCCTGGATATCAGACAGGGACATCTAAACAATGCCAGTTCACTGGGAGCAAGCCAACACCAACACACACACACACCTGCCCTCACTCACATGCACACACTAATCACATTTGTCTGGGTTTCACCCAGCATGCCCGCTAACCAGAACTGTACCAATATGTTCTGTCAGACACAAACACTGACTCATGCCATGTACAGTTACAGTGCACCAGCAAAATGTCAAAATAATGAACAGCTAATAAAAGACAATTACCAGAGAATGTTCTTCACAAATGGAGGCGACATGGGAATAGCCTCACACAATACCATGTCCCCCCGCCCACACTCCACCCACACCTCCAAGCCCTGTATCACGGCCCCTTCCATAGCCAGCCAACTCTCCTCCTCATTTCCAAAACCACAGCTCCCCTCTGCAGAGCTTGGTTAGCATAGGCACGGCAAGCTGATCCTGCTGAGAAAGTCTTATAAAAGGAAGCAAATAAAACAACCCAATCAAGAACACCTCTCCTCTCTCCTCTCACCTCTCCTTCACACAGCTGAGTCAAACATCAAGGATCTGAGAGCTGTCTGCCCCTGGACCAACCCCTGCCTGAGGGCCAACCACTGTGTGCAGAGTATATAGTCTTTGTGAGGCTGCATCATTTAGGTAATTACATAGGAGCAATCATGTCGAGGGCATGCATTGTACAGTATGGTGTACAGCACGCCTTATTCATATTGTGCTAAGGTGCATGTTGCGCAACGGCAGAGAGCAACTTGGCTATATTAATCTGTTTTCCAGCTCAATCTCCTGAGAGGGATCTCTGTCAGGCAAACAAACCTCTCTGTTTGAAGCATGGCCTCAAGTTAAACTTGTTCAACTTATCCCTCTCTGTGTATATTTCTCTCTCCTCCTCCCGCTCTCTCTGTTTTCTCTCTTTCACTTTCCCCCTCTCTCTCTTCTTCCTCTGCCTCTCTTACTCCCTCTCTCCGGACTCTCGCTCTCCATCATATTCCTTTACTCTCTCCTTTTTCTCTACCCCCTGTGATTCGTTGCTGGCATAGGTCTGAGTCTTTGGCTGGGTGAATTCAGGGCGAGCGAATCATGTTACAGCAGTCCTAGGCCTCTGATAAAGCACTGTATTGTGAAGGATAATCCCTCACAAACAATCAGGATTTCACACTGTTCTCACTGTTATTTCTGCAGCCTCACATATAAATATATACACAACGCACACATACACATACACATATACTATGACTACACTCTATGCACACAGGCACACACACACATACACATACAGGCCGTCAACTGTTCTGACACACAAACAAGTACATGTACAAGCACTGGCATGTGCTGGGCGCCGTGTGGACTCATGAGAAAGTATGTGAGAAACTCACATCAAATTACCCTTTTAGTTCATTTTGTTGTTGAGCTGCTCGCTGTGTACACTGCTCCCTGTCATTCACAGCAAATCCGAGGCTATCTCACCTGAAGTGATGAGTGACATGACAGGGGGGTTTTGGGGACAGGGATTTGCAGACAGGGGGGGCTGCTGCAGACCTGTAAATTGTAAGTTAATTCAGTCTGTCTATCACTGTCATGTTTGGGTAAGGCACCCCCTTCTGTAGCTGTTCACACTTGGCTGAGCCCTGTTGTTAAATAAACAGAGCCTTGTGTTCCGTTGTGCTGCGGATCAGCGAGGCGATCAGGCGCTCACCTGAAAAACTGGAGAGAGGGGAAGGGAGGAAAGAGCAGGAAAGCACATGCTGCACACTGCAAAAAATGTCGATTTTAAAAAAAGTCATTTAGTGTAAAATTGAGTCTTGGTTTCCTTAAAACAAGTGAAAATGGGGTGAGATCATTTCACTTTCTAATTTCATACGCAGTTTTGCCAGTTTCAAGAGTTTCCTTGAAAATTGAAATAAGGCTGATCACTAGGATTGAGATAATGTCACTTGATTCAAGAAAATCCTTGAAGGTTGACTTGCATTGAAAGTGAAATTATGCACCCCCATTGGCAGATTTTCTATTATAAGGAAAAAGATTTTAAGACTAAGTGAGTTGTTAAGATGGACATTTTTTGCAGTATGGAAGCTCACAAAAGGCTACTCACTGTCAGGACAGGTAGGGTCCCGAGCCTGGGAATGTCTCTCTGTCACTGTCATCATTCCTCATCTTCCAAAAGGAGGTTTCCTTCATTGGCTTTCACATCGCTGTCATCATCTGTCACCATGCCCAAAGGGAAGGAGAAACATAATTACAGGAGAGAAGCAGCCAAACTCACAACCCCCAGGTTAACGCTAATAACAGAGGTAACCACCAAGCAACCGTGACTCTGTCAGACTACCATCATTCAGCAATTGCAACAAACGACCGTAAACACCTTACCGTGAAAGCTGTTCTAGCCCATCTGTTGTACAACAGTTTCCAGGAAAAGATCATTTACTCTATGACACGCTCAAACAAAAATAAAACAAGACAAGAGAAAAAATGCATGCAGATACAAGCCTACTTCTGCCAGGCCGTTACACCAACAGTTTAGATTTAATATCAAGTGAGCTTGACCTCAGCTTCACTCATATTAAAGATCATATACTACTTATTGCCCTCCATCTACAAATTACACAAGCTATGCTTGGCAAATGATGATAGTGGATCAGCATCTGGTATTACACACAGATTACTCACTTCTTCACCTCATTCATAAGCATGAGGAATTACAGGGATATTGTTGGGTGTGCATGCCCATTGCAACACACACACACACACACACACAGGAGCACACACAAGATTCAGATGCATGTACTGTTTTGAACACGCCTCCAACAAGCCCATTTCATTGTCCCTCTGATGTACTGCAGTGTTGGCTGTAATACATACGACCTCAGCACCTCAGGGTTTTTAAGGCTCCTTGTTATTCTAGCTGGTTCCTGTGGAGGGCTGCAATTAGGAGCCCCACTGCACTGATAGCACCATTCGCCCCATCACCATCACAATGCACGCACACATACACACATGCACACAAAGTTACATAAACACACAGGTATGTGTATGCTCACACATATGAAGACAAAAAAAAAACAAGCATGGTCAAGTAAGCACACACAGACACACACAGATCCAAAAAGAGTCCTCTTTGTACACAGCTAAACTCAGCTGTTTTCTTAAGACACCTCTCTTGTGAAATCATCCCTTAACCACTATAGATTGAGCACCAAAGTCAGGTGTTAGTAACCCCAGACAACGGTGGAATAAAATATATGAGTTTTCCTTGAGTAATGAAGTCTGCTAAAGTGATAAATGGGTTATTTTACGTGATGAACACAGACCGACTGTCACATCACCATTACATTATATTGTGAAAGTGTGTAGAAGAGGGAGGCTTAGCTTGTTGACCCTGGGACCCAAGAGTGTCCTCCCTCCTCTCTCCACTGACACCTCACTCATTCTTACCAATGTTTTTATTCTCATGCTCTTGTTTTTGAGTTCCAATCTGCCCTGAGCAGCCCACAGGTCATGAAACACACATGCTCATGCCCACACACACACACACATACATATATATACACACTAAACATGTTGTCTCCCAACCTTCAGACGGCACAGTATAAACACACTGGTTTGGCATATCTATCAACACTGTGTCTTGTCTAGGTCCTGGCAGATAAGCTTGTTTTATTGCAGCATGTTTTGTCCAAGTCTAACATGCTTGTTAGAATTCTGAATGAATTCTTGACCTGTCAGTTTCATCCCTTACAGCAGGCTGGGGCTAATTAACGTGTTTACTTCTGCAATAGTGGGTATGTGTGTGATAGCGAGCGAGCAAGAAAGAGAGGGTTAGATTGGCCCCAAACACCTTGTTAGAGACAAACGGGAGGTGCAGGTAGCTAAGGGCAGCCTACCCTGCAACATTCTGCTTGACATCAACACTAAAATAAACACACCACATGTTTCGGCGCCAGGCCTTATCAGGTAACCTTTTCCATTGTACTGTAATCCCATAACACCTCATTACACTTGCATATACAACAGTATTACTTCCAGGTTTGTATATCGGGGCTTATTGGTACGCTCTCCGTTCCATTTACTGTCCTCTTCAAGGCTAGCTCGGAGAGATCCTTAGCAGTACCTTATTTTGTTACAAACAGATTATTTACACAATTTGGCAGAAGGAAGTATTAAACTCTGAGCAGTTAGGTAAAGGCCGTGATCGCTCTTTTAAATACCTGGCAGCTATTAGGAAAGGCCGCCATTTTAAATAAGCATCTAAATCTTAACGACTTGCCTGGTAAAATAACGGTTAAATAAAAATAAATAAATAAAAGAACTGTTTATATATTATTTCTATAAATGGATTCTGGGATGCTGTGATAGAGACATTTCTGAGAAGTGATATCCAGGGAGGCTATTTTATTGCTATCTCACGTACATGTTCACACAGCAAGTGTGAGTGAAATGTGCCAACACATTCAATTCATTAGCAACTCATCCAGGTTGCAAAGCATCCTTCATAGTCAGCCTCCAGTGACCATAGCAGACGTACATAGAGCACATAGAGTACATAGCAGAGCCTAGATTCATCCAGTGATACTATCATAATCAGATAGCACAGGTACAGATAGCACTCATCAGAGGTATGAGCACAGGTGTGTGTGCTCCCAACTACGTGCTGGGCAGATGCATTGACTATTCTGGTGATATGCCTGTTACGTGTTTGTGGAGATGCACAAACACGCACACACACACGGAGCAGGGTTTCCACATTGTGCAGATAATGATTGCGGCCCTGCCACGCACATGCAGTTCCCTGCTGGCTCTTTGTGGATCAGTTTTGGGGGTGTCCTCTCCTGTTTACTCGATGAGCTGGCCTGGCACATCCTAATCCCTGAAGAGCAGTGTGAAGACAAGGGAGGGTAGGAGATTTATCTAGCGTAGAGCACACAAACTAATGCCTTTCACAGGCTTGTATCAGGACAAAATGTGCCCGCTTGCAGTCCTAATGGCTGCAGCCAGTGCATTCACCGACTGTCATTACTGTGGGAGAAGGCGAAATATGCATAGCAGAGAAGCCGGGGGAGCAGGCCTGAACTAAAGAGCCCATTAATCCTTTTTAATTCTATTAAGAATTGGACTGCAGCCGGATAAGAGGTCAGCAGAGTTCCAGGGACTATGTCTGTAATGCCTTGGAGACCCACAGTGAAAAGCTCTTACTTAACAAAAATTCATATGCAAGGAAATTTCTTTTCCTCTGCACAGCTGAATCAATTTACAGCAACTTTTAAGTGGTAGTAAACAACGATTGGCTTTATTATGTGAGGACTGTGGGAGGGAGTTTTACATCTCTATCAAAAGGGCTATTTTGTTGCTTCATACCAGAGCAGTTTAGTTAATGGAGTCTGGCTGAGATAGAAATGCCTTGGTGATGTTATCAACATCAGACAAAACACGTACGATACAGGTGTCCTTTGCTCCGACATTAAGAGGTTTGCAGGTGAGCTACGTGCCTGCTGGAGCACACTTATCTCGGAGTTGATTCGGATCAACCCCCCCCAGCATCCACCATCCTATTTTTAGACCTGTGCAATTTTACAGATATAAAAATCTTAGCAAGAATTCCCCACCGCTAAGTATGAGGAAGAGGGAGAAAGTGGGCTTTGTTTTCTTTCACAATGGACCGTGGAGGCAGTAATGGCTTTCACAGGCTGAGATTAGTTTAATCAGCCCTCAATATAAATGACAACAGACCTGGGCTACTGTTCTCACTGTGTGCACAGTCACGATGGTGTAAGTAGTGAGGTCTTTCTGTTGCACACATGTCCCAGTTTGCCTGGGCCTCAGTGATCTGAACATAGAGAATCTGCCGCTGCTTGTCGACCCCAATTCATTTCCATTAGGGCCAAGGGGTTAGTGAGGAAGAAGCCATCCGCAGTGTAAACTAGATGTCATGTTTGACAGGGTGTGTAAGCTTATCTAATTGGAGCACCCTACCTCTCTCTCTCAGCTCTGTCACACACACATAAACATAAGGCAATAACAATGAGCCAGGCAGACAATGATAGACGAGAGCCCGTCACACAAGTACAGGCATATACGTTGCTCAGGAATGAAATGTGTCTCCTTAGTTACAGTATTATGAAACAAAACAGGCCTGAAAACTGCCATCACATTCCTTCCCACCCTTAAGCCCCCACGCCCATCACCCTCGCTCTCCCCCATCCACCGCCCCATCTGCTCTGCCAACTGCTCCATTACTCCTTCCCTTCATTACTGGACCCGTTTTCCTGCTTGTCTGTCCCCCTTACCTCAGCACTCAACAACCATTACCGAAGCTCTCTCTCTCCCTCTGTCTGATCTGGGCTTCCTTTTATTCGCCTCACTCAGCCTGGAAGTGGATCCAAGAGAGAGAATAAAGAAATTAAAGAAAATGCCTCCAACTCCCCAGCATGTATCTGGCTGAGCATCACCATGGTAGCATGACCCCCTAAAAAGGCCCATCATGCTCCACTGCACCCCAAAAGGACCGAGAGAGCAGAGAAGGGGCAAAGCAAGGAAGAAGGAAACAAGGGGAGAGAGAGCTGGAGTGGTGGAAGAAACTAGGAGAGCACTGGGATGGAAGCTTCCAAAAACAAAAACAAGAGGTTAAATCACTTATCATTTCAGTGTTTAGATTTTATTTCAACTCACTTTTCTTAACCCCCTCACAGCGTCTGCTTTACTCAGACATTACTTACAAATGGCTTACTTTACCAGTTCCCTGGTGAAGAGCTAGGAATTACTCAGATGACATAAATATTGTGACAGTGAGATGAAGTGTGTGTCTGGCAGAAAGGGACTGCAGCATAGTACTAGTCAGTTTTCGGACACAAGGTAGAAACAACATAAGAAGTTAAAAACATTCAACATTCATTTTATTGGTTTGGTTTTTTGAGTACAGTGGTTAATTCTGCCTTTCTGGCATTCACAGAGACGACAAAACAAAAAAAAACAACAACAACAAAACAAGAACTGGAAACAAAAAATATAGCTTTCTGATAATATCTCTGGCTCAGTCTAGTTACGACAATAGATACAATAGCAACTCTCTGTACCTGATCAACACAAATACAAACACTCACAAACATGTAAAAACTGTCCACAAATGGCACTAATACTTTTGAAATTCTGTGTTTACAAAATGCCATAGCTATTTACATTCAATTTGAAAAAAAAACACAATTATACTGTATGAGTCAGACAAATGAGAAATAAACACTGATTATTAAAACTTGAGATAAAATATATAATATAGATTACAATTAGAAGGTTCCATTATGTACGTTCAAGTGCTATTAATAAAGACACACAGGAGGGCCACTGGAGACACTGCCACTGTGGCCCTCCTGTCAGAGTGGCATAAGTCAAGGTGCAGCTCAGAGATTGGAGTTCAGGGGCAAAGGTCAAAGGTTACAAAGTTCAGTCAAAGCTCCGCCTCTGAGACACAGTCAAAGTGGTTAGTAAAGAAAGGGGCAGTGAGGGGGAGGGGATGTAACCTGGCCAAACAGATTCCTTCCCATCACTTCCTGGGATACTAAAGAAAGAAGGATAACATTGTATTACAACACAAACACTGTTTTTTCTTTGCCCGTGAACAGGTTATGGTTTCATTACGGTGATAAAATAGGCAGGGCAGTCGATTAGAGCAGCGGGACATCAGGCCACTGAGGGTAGGGATGGAGAGTACGTGAAGCCAGTGCTTATTCCTCATCTCTGCCAGTTCTGTCACATGGTACAGAGCTGTCTTTACATCTGAGGTCTGATGGCGTCACAGTTCACAGCCGTTGGGTGTCGTTCTCCAAGCTGAATCAAAGAGGAGGAGGTGGCTGGTGCTCTCTCCTCTCTCATCGGGACCGAGAAAAAGTCCAGGAATTGCTTTAAAAGCTAACCTAATGCACTGACCATAGGCCGCCATCACAGAAGAAAACACGTTCAACTCAAAACCGGGGATTATCATCAACATTAGCAGCTTCTAAATATCCACTTGAAAAATAGTGTATTTTCATATATAAAAATATTTATAATTTTACTATGTAGCTCTTCTCACTGGACGGGTTTGACTTACAGTCATGTGTGCTTCTTGTATTTCACGTGTGAGTGTGTGAGCATGTTAGATTATTGTGTGTGTGTGCTAATGAGAGAAGCATAGGACTGCATGTTTGTTTGTGTATCAGTATCAGGTTTTTCCTCTCTCACTCTCCCTCTCTCCATCAGCTGCTCACCTGTGCTATCTGACTCTCTCTGTCTCTCTCTCTCTTGTCTTACTGCAGTCCATCCTCTCTTGTCTTCTGATTCCTGGATGGTGGCATGCTGCTGCTAACAGACTGTCTGTTGGCTGGACAGGGGACTCTCCAGGGACATGCTGGTGGGAGACAGTTCTGGACAGGCACAGGGCTTAAACATGGAGGAGATGTAGAAGGCCTACAGGCACAGACACAAACCATCAGGAAATGTACACAGACCGCACGTGCTGTCAGTCATTTACTATTTATAAACACAAAGAGAGCTGAGAGTCAGGAAAATGAGGCAAAGGGCCTATTGTTTAAGCTAACTCAGTCAACAGACAGCAGACAGAAACAAACACTGTAAAGATAGAGATAACTGTTATTCAGAAACTATTCAGACGTAAACACTGATTTTCAGCAACATACCACCCAGAATGCAGTGAGCCCGCCTTGGATGAAGCCTGTGAGGACGTCGGTGGGGTGGTGACGGTAGTCGGAAATGCGGCTCAGGCCCGTGTAGATGGCGATCAGCACGAGGAGGAACTGTAAGAGTGGACGCAACAGCCGAGCTCCTCGCCACGACAACCGTGCCTGCAGGTAGAACTGGTGGAAAGACGGAAGAGTTTTATATTGTTATTGTGTTTAGAAATACAACCAAAAAGTGAGTATACACGACACTTGCCCTACACACATAAACCTGCATGCACACCCACACACTCCTACCCACAGGGGAGAAGAAGCTTGGCGTGAGTCCATTAGCATTGTCTTAACCCCATTTCCTCTTTGGTCAAGCATCTCTCCTGCGTCAGTGCTACAGTAGAGAATGGATGTGTGTCTCTAACAAAGGGGTCACAGGGCGGGCGTGATACAGATGCACGAATATGTTTATGGGGAGGCCGGAGGTCTGTCTGGGCCCGTCAACCACTGGGGAACACGTGGCCTACATTCCTGCGGTGAGGCCTCGACTGCTCCTTCTCTCTCTCTCTCCTCTTCTCACTGAGAGCAGGTGTCACTCTTCCTGCCTTAAACACTCGCAGCTGGTCACGGTCCAGGTGGCATGTAGCTACAGGTTAGACACAGTCTCTTCAGAATGGCTACAGTCTGCTGGAAAAACTAGCTAGCAGCAACCTGGCACAGGAGGTGTTCCTGCATCTGTGTGTGTGTTTGTGTGTGTGTGTGTGAGAATGATGATGAAGAAAAGAGAGAGAAGAGGGGTAACAAAGACTGAGGCCCTTGTTTTCTCAGGCCACTCATCACTGGTCTTCAGTACTCCACCCTTTTATTTCCCCTTTCTATCCCCATCTCCTCGTCCTTGTGCTTCTTGCTGGTAAGAGAGGAGTTGCTTTTCATTTGGACTTCTATAAAGAGGGAGTGCAAATGGAGAGGGGGGGTGATTTTCAATGGTCTTTCTCCTCTCTTTCACCATCTGCTTCACTTCATTTCACTCATTTTTGTTTAGTACAATAAAACATTTTGGCCATTTTAAAACAATAATTTAAGTATTAATGAGAAGGAATACATGAGGAATATGGCCGTATTATGGATGATGATGTGTTTTTGTTTTTGTCATTTCTCCTTCACATTGCACCCATGACTACTGGGCAATGCAGTGTGAGAGAAAGGGAGAGTCAGAAAGATGAAGAGATGGGGGGAGGCTGGGGGGCTGTCTTGCTGAAAGAAGCCTGTCGATCTCTCAGCAGGCATATTCAGCCCTCCACCACCCCACCCCAGGCCCACAACAAGGCCTCTTCTGTCTGTGTAGTCTCTTCATCTATTCATGTTCCCTTTGGAAAACGTTCTCCCTCATTCTCTACTCCCCCCATTCCCTTCCTCCCCATTGCTCTGTCTCACTAACACTTTCAGTTCGAAGTCTTTTGAGAATTGCTGTTCTCAGAGGCCTCCTCCCTCGCAGTTAGCATGTGCGTATGCATGTAACAACTGTATATGTTTGCATTTGTGTTATTAGTGAGTTTATCTTGGTACACAACATACTTGGCCTCTTGGGACCAAGAACCTGGTATTGTCTCCAATAACTGAAGTGAAAGTAGGAGCTGCAATACTCCCTCGACCTTGTAAACACACTGCCCACTAATTACACAGCAAGCTCAACGAGCTCAGGTGAATGTGAAGGTCACATACCAGACGTATTAGTGTGTGTGTGTGTGTGTGTGTGTGTGTGTGTGTGTGTGTGTGTGTGTGTGTGTGTGTCCCTCTATAAAACACTTCCTCATTCAGTTCAAAGTTCTGTGGCTTCATGACCTCAATTTGTTTCTCCAGGCGTCAGAGGATCACCTGCCCTGGTTTCAGTTTAGCCTCAGAGAAACAACTTCCAACCTGTCAGAGTCACCAGACACGTCAGATAAACTCCCAGTGGCTCCCACATTTAGACACTACATCCACATGTTGATAAAATGCTATATACAATAAGCTAGCGTATCCAGAGCAACTATCAACTAAAGCGTTTCAGTTGAATTCCAAGTGTTGGTGATACAATATTGAACAGCTCCGATAAAGGACTTTTAAAAAGCATGTGTGCATGTATGGTTTATATATAAACTATGAACTATGAATAGTACTCTGCTTTTAGGTAAATGTTATATAAATAAATAAGAAGTGGTAGTAGTATTAGTACTAGAATTAGTAGTAGCAGAAGTAGTAGTAGATGTAGTAATAGTAGTAGTAATAGTAGTAATAGTAGTAATACCAGTGGTGTCGTGATAGCAGTACTAATAGTAGTAGTAGTATTGTATGATGTATTTTGTACTACTACTGTCTACCTGCAGTGTAGACAGGTATGTGATTCTGTATTAAATAAAAAGAAAAGGTTCTACATGCGTGAGCTGCTTTCTACACATTTTGACATATTCCATATCTGGGCCTGGTACTTCACAGTGAGTGGCCTCTACTGCTGAGGGTTTCTAGTCAGCCAGAGTCTACTGTGCATTTAACCATCCATTATTCATGGAGGACAAGAGGCTTTGCAGTTGCGTCACCCAATCTGGCAACAACGGTTGGTGCCATCATGGAGGTCAACTGGAGAGCTGGCTGTGTGCAAATCATGTCTAAATACCCAACAACCAGGGTGGTGTGTCTGTAGATCCATCCAGTAACGTTCTCAGTAAAAGTGAACAGTGTGATCAGGTAGATTTGTCTCCAAATGTAGGTTACTGTGACTCAGTCAACTGTCTTGTCTTTAGCCCTAGTCTCTACTCCAAAACACTCTGAGTTGGAGCTGGAGAAGAGTCAGCTCAGTGAACCTGAACAAACTGGTAGCTAGCTAACTAGCCAGCAGGCTAACATGGGACTACTAGCCACTGCTAACGCTAGCTTCTACTAGATACGTTAGCTAGTGTGCTAACCAGATGGTTAGCTGACCAGATACTATGTTAGCTAGCTAGCAAGATGACATTGTGTATCAGTGATGAAATGATCAGTTCCCAGTCAGAATCATGTCTATTGATTCTGTTGATGGACAAGTTGGATGTTTAGAGCTGCTGTTGCCAAAAGCTGAGGACCTCCAACATGGCCGCCATCACCTGAAAGCCCCTTCTAAATGCCCTGCCAAGCATTCAGTATGTCCCAAACATCCACAACAAAGTGACTACTTCTTACATTGAGCTCTATGATCCAGAGCAAGGTGATGAACAAGAGGTCAAAGGTGACGAAGAGGCAGAAGGTCCTCCGGACGTCGGAGATGCACTTCTTCTCCCCGGCTTCGTACGACTCCACCCTGGCCGAAATGGGCGTGGTGTTGATAGACCCCACCCCCCTGTCGGTCTGCCGCGAATCAATACTGCTGCTAAATCGGCTATCCATCGCTGGCCACGCCCTCTCTGCAGGGCCGGCACCGCCCACTGCTTCCTGTTCAGATGGTTTGGTGGGTAGACGTTGGTCTCGCAGTCAAAGGGGGCGTGTCATTGGTTATTATACAGGCAATGGAAAGAAGCCACGCCTGTTTAGTGGGTCAGTCTCGCTTTGGGAGTGGAGGTTGGCTGCATCACTGCATCTGCAGAGAAGATGAAGGAGAAGGTCAAAGGAGAAATGAAGAGTCACCATTTGAAAAAAGTGTCACCTGATCTGATAAACTGACACGACTGACAGTAGGAGTGAACGGCTGGGTTACATTTGTGATGTTTGCTTCACTTATTTGTCTCATTTGTCTCAATAAAAAGTAGGTATCTAACTTATTGACCTTTCACCTTAGCACTGGTTCTGCTCTTAGATGCTTGTTTAGGAAGGAAATGCACTTTGATTTCTGGTGACTAGTAGTTCTCCTAACTACCTACGTTGAATGCACTTATTGTAAGTCTCTTTGGATAAAAGCGTCTGCTAAATGCCTGTAATGTAATGTAAAATAGACCCGTATACTGAGTTATGATGGGTCAAGAAAGTTCCCTAAAGCTACAAGTCAAACTGTTCAATAATGTGCAAAAACACTAGTTTTAACTCAATGATGCATCTCGATACTTTTAAGTTTAAGTGGGAAATTGCACTCCAAACCGCTCCATGGTAAACCTGAGGAAGATCGCGAGACAACATTTCTTTCTCGAAAACAACCTTGTAAATTAAGAGACAGTTGGCGGTAGTTCCTTAACACGTTCTCTCAAATGACTTGGTGAAACATTACTGATCCTTGTGGGGAAAATGGGTGAAATCTGACCACTAAATACTGCAATATCTAACTGCACTCTAAACACTGCAAGTCACTGCAGCGCCAGTAAACAAACCTACTTTGAAGTGAAGGATGTTACTTATAGTACTTGGGTTAAATTGTGCTGTTCTGTGTGTAGGAGGCCTGTACCTATCCGGCTTGCTACTGAAGTCATTGTTACCAGATGTTTATGGCTAAAAGTTTTAAAAATAAAAAACGGATTACAACATCTAATATGTTACGATAGGACTTTTATTGTGAAGCTAGGGATAATTTTGTAACAGCAATATTGGGCATCTCAATTTAGTATGAAACTTGAAAGTGCAGCGGTTTTTTTTCCCTTTTGATCAGGTTAGGGTTAGGGTTATTTCTTCTTTTCATAGCACTTCTCTCCGACATGTTCTCTCAGAGTAGCGCTGACATTCACACTCCTTCCTGTCAGATGGTTGTAAAGTTGATCAGGAAATTGAAGCGTATTCTGCGTTTGCACTCATTGGAAGTCGCTCTGGATAAATGCCTAGAATATCAATCTGATTCAAGCAGTCGGGTGAACTAGGAGGTTGCAACACATTTAGTTTCCTGCTCTGGTTGTCAGGCTGAACGTGTCACACCTGGCTGGTCTGACCACAACAATCACAAGAATCGGCTTCAACCAGACCGACGGCTCCGCTTCTGCCAAGTAGACTGGAAGTTCACAGGCAGCAACTATATGCAATTACTCTGTATTACTGTATTGAGTCATTTTGCTTTTACTGAAAGGAAAACTCCCTCAGATCCTCCTCCACTGTTCCACTCAACACACTGCAGGAGTTATTTTCCGATCAAGTGTTGTAATTTACTTCTTTGTTATACCCACTTTCCCTCAACCTGCCATGTCTACTTCAGTTAGTGATTTACTACATTTCCCAGGATGCCTTTAGACAACCCCCAGAGGTGCCTGAGCTTGTTGAATTTCTGCTGTTTTACGTGGAGGTGGACAGAGTAATGAAGACAGCAGAACAAGAGTTCTCCCAGTTGAGAACAAGTGAGAATCACAGCCCTCACTCAAAACACGTCTTGTAGCTGCATTGCATTCTGGTCTATTGAGGCTACTGGTTTTAACACTGTTAATGTGTTTTAGGATGGACTTTTCCTTTAAGTATGTTTTGGAAGAACTATTATATTTTGCTACATTTAAAAATCACATCCACTGCAGAGGCTTTGCACCAGCAGAAACTGGCTTCATCGTAAATCGGCTAATAGTGTAGCACCAGTACAGAAATCTGGCCTCATTTTATTTTGGAAAGTCTTTTGTTCCATTTAAAATAACCCTTTTGTCCTTTTAGAATTGCATGGAAAAGATCTAGATATTTCTTTCTTCTTTCCTTCCCTGCATCTTGAACAATGAAGAAACGGGACTCAAGAGCTGATTGTATCTTCATGAGTTGAGGTTTTGGCCTGCAGACATTTGCTTCGATAACAGCCAATAATAGCCCACCCAATAACAGACACACCCACCCTGCTCCTCTCTGAAGTGGCAGGATTGGATGTTACTGCTCAGCTGCTTTGCCCTGTGCTATGAGTGAACGATACAGGAAGTCCTTTGCAAGCCCAACAATCTTCTTTGTGCATGAGCTTTGGACAGAAATGCGGGGTCAAAGGCTGATATAGAGAAGACATCTGACTGAATGAAATGCAGCTTTAGCAGGAATGGGTTATCAACAACAATGTGTACACCTTGAGCTGGGTTTTGTGTATGATCACACATCCTGAAGCGGATTAGTCAATGTCAACGAAACCAATGGGAAAACAGCAGTTACAAGGCAGTAGAAAGGAAAAGGAAAGCATTGTGACATCACGGCACCGGTTTCTCTTAACGGTCACTTCATGTAATTTCCCTTTGACCTGCACTCAGCTTCCTCTTAACGGTTCAGAGCTGCACAAGAAAACCACTCGGGGGGTTGGTCTCACTACGTGACTTTTATAACTACAGCATGGTTAATGTTCAACAAGCTTCACGCCAAAGTATGAAGAGCTTCGTTCTGTTTGGAAAAGGTGTCAGCTACGACACAGATGACAGTACAGTCGTTCTTAGTCTCTCCACCTACACGCAAAAACATCAGCAGAAATTCGACAAGAATTTTCCAAGACTATTTCATGACATAAAGCACAATTTCCATGCCCAATATTCATCTAGTCTATATGTTTCCGTTGAACATGTGGTGTGAATGTCCAGGTCTGTTTTCTGCTCCAACTATCTCTTAGGACCGATACTATCAGGACATTTCTGATCTGGGTTTTTATTCCTCAAAGGGAAGTGGATCAACAAGCAGCCAAGCTGAGACATTCAACATTTCACTGGTTGGAGGAAAAAAAAACAACATTTCCAAAACTATATCCACATGTTCCATTTACAATTTTTGAATTCCATGACTTTTCCAGATTTTCCATGACTAGGAACCCTGTAACGAAATAATCTTACTAGTCTTACCTACTCTAGGAGGTGGCGTGATCCACCGCAAATCACCCGAGAGGCTGATGGGAGCACAGGTTCAACTGGTTTATCAAAATGGGAACTGGAACGTCGGCCTCACCGCGGACACATAAACACAACAGCTCCAGACGACGAGGAGTTCAAGGGTACGGGAGGAAATAGGGAAGTAGGATAGTGACGTGTGAACTCTCCTATCTAGAGCAGCAGGTCTCACTGTAAAACGAGCAAACGATGTATGACGGGAGGCAGGGCAGGTCCGCCGGGAAAGGGAACGAGGCAATGATTGTTTTTACAGGCACTATGAGGAATACGCGTCCTGTATTTCTGGTTTTGAGTAGCTCAATGGGCAGAGCAAGGCACTAAACACTGCCTGGGTTGGGGGTTCAATTCCCACATGCTCTAAAAGTGCTGCAAGTTGTAATCACTAAAACATGAACTACCTTTATTAATGTTATATTTCCTCAGAACAACTCCTGGTTACAAGTAGGTTACATCAGTCTGACAGTTCTTACTATACTAACACATTTTAATCATAAAGGTTTATCCCCGAGTTACACCGATATATCGGCCAGTCATGTCGTCCACCTCTGATATGATGGAGGTTCCTAAAATGTCAAAACTTCTCCATCTAAAGTCAGTAATGTCTCCCAGAGTCTCCCTACCACTGAATAGGTGGGGGGGGTCACCCTGCCTTAAAGAGCTGCTGACACTAAAAGAGTTTCATCAATCTGGTTTCAGTGGAGAGTTTTAGTGTCCCATGATGGTCTGAATGCTGTTTCAGAGGCTTTTCACCCTGAGGAGAAGAAAACCCTGATGGAAACACTGAATACTTGTTATTTTTGGCATAAAAATGGTCAAATTTAAAGATACTGAACATTGATACCAAATATTGGTGTTGGCAGCAGCCTTTCAAAACCCCACATCAATTGAACCCTGGTTTAAACCGGCTTTAAAAGGGTGAATAAACTGTATACAGCAGGTAAAAGAGTGGGTAAACTTCGCCCCCCCCCACCACCTTCGCCCCCATCCCTGCAGGTATCTGTCACATCCTGCAGCCATATCAGTGCACCAGATGACGTCATTGATGCTACACTGTGACTGAATCGGTTTAGCAAATGCCATTGATTTCCCGTGGCGGAGAGCAGGCCAACAACAACAACAACGCCGCCGGAGCCTTATGTAGAAGCTGAATTAACCACTGAAAAGAGGAACACGTAATTCTGCAGCAGTTTAACACACAAAAAAACACGATGGGTTAAACGCAGTGCGAGAATTCAACGACATAACGCTCGTTTCTGTTTTGATGTTTACCAGCTATTAGCGTTGTTCAGCTCACTTGACAGCTGTTGATGAAAGTCGGGCGTTAAAACCGGATATATTGTCTCCGTATTCCCCCTTACCGTCTGAAAACACGCTGTCTGTCGTTTCTTCTTGTCTCGGTTTTCTCCCTCGGTCTCCTCGCTGCAACGGTCAGTCGGCAGACTTCAATGCATCAGACGACTCATCTGTCTTCCCGTCGGACAGGATGGAGGTAACATAAACAGCCGCGGGGCATTGTGGGATATGTCGTTTCTGCCCAAGCGGTCTTTCAGGTGACGCAACGCTCCTTCTGGTGGCCGCGTTGGAGGCCAACAGCTCTGGAGGTTTTCTAATCGTTACTGTTCGGAGGTCAAAACGGTTGAGTAAGGAGGAGAGCTGGGTAGTTTCTGTTTTGTTTTTAGTCCACGTTCTACTGTGAGCCTCGTGCTGCTTTCAGGTTGCTTGGGAAAGGTGGGAGATACCAGTTTCCCACTTAAAACACCATAGACCTCAGCATTCTGTAGATAAATACTACTAGAAAATACTGTTCACCTCAGGTTTCAGATATAAATACTACTAGAAAATACTGTTCATTTCAGCTTTCAGGTGGTAAATACAACTTGGTAACTTAGTGTTTTGTAATGGACCTCAATTTCTCAGTTACTGAACTCTGTTGTTTCACCAGCATAGTGAAATGAAATTATTTTAAATTGTGAGATGCCTATCATGCAGGTTGATAGAAATCTGTTAGGTGTAAAGACTTAAATAAATAAATAAATAAAATGTACAACAATAAAGAGAAATTAAACAACATTAAACAAGTAATTGGAGTGCTCAATATATAATGTTTTTGGCTGTAAATCATTTGATTTCTACTTTTACTCAATATCTTTGAAGAAAATGTTAAATGCGAAAAATCTGAGGATAACTGCAATGAGCAAAAACACATCTTGATTTTCAGATAGGTTCAAACCAACGTTTCCACGTTGTCGCTCCAGGTAAGACCTGTGCTGCTCCCATAATTCCCCCAGAACTTAAATGCAGCAACAGAAAGTCTCAGTGAATTGGGTGACTAGGATGACCTGACCACATGTTGATGGTTAAAAACAAAGCCTCAACATTAAATCACATTGGTTTCCTTTCAGTTTGTCACAAAGAACTGTCAGACTTCAAGCTTTAGTGTTTTGGCATCGTCGTATCAGTAAAGTATTCAAGCTTTATTGATCTGTGTCAGGACAATTCTTCTCATAAAAGCATCAATATGAAAACAGCCCTCTCAGACACTCACACACAGCCCAAAAAACCCACACCACACTCAACCTGAATTTCAGTAGGCGGCAGCACAAAATAAAATTAGTGCAAAAAATGATGTTTTAGCAGCTAATTTTTGCGTTAAAAGTAATGACAGCCTCGTGGTTAGGAGCAGTGATGTAGTGGTGAATAGAAAGGAGGCTGAACTGCAGCATGAGCTCCAGTTTGTGATCATCATAAGGTAAACAACCAAGAAAAGCATTGATTTATGCTTTTCTTACTTAAAAGACCATATCCTCAAACAGCTCACATCAGCCTGACACAACGAACTATGATGGAAACTGTGATGGTAAACATTCATGCCAGCCTGACTCCAGAAACCTGAAGTAATTATGATTAGTCTGTAACCTATTTTTATATCAATTTGTTCAGAGAAGTCAAACCTTTCTCTCAGGTGTAAATGTAATCCAGCTAAAGTATATATAGACATACATGGCTTTACTGGAAAATATCTAAAAAAGTAGGTCAAATCCAAAGCCAGTGTATGAACTATATGTCCCTTCTGCACTTCCTCCAGTAGTGTGTCCACAGGAGTGACGTGAGGAACACACCACTCCATTTTTTAAGTCATTTAAGGGGGTGAACAGATGTGTACTTTGGGGGAAAAGCCTAAAATATGTCAGTGTTGTAAGGAATCCTTTGACCTTCTGAACATTAGTCTGGTCAGCGTACTTGTGGGGGAACAAGTTTCTGGATTCACACTTCAGTTGAAAGAAATCAGCTTTCGCCAATGAGTTAGCAGTCCTCACCACCTGCTGTAAGCTAGCTTGTTAGCTTGCAGCTAGCAGTACCCATAGATTACAATGAGGACAGCTAACAATGCTAAAAAGTATTTTTTAGCGTGTAGTTAGTTAGCATTGCTAATTGAAACCAATGGGTATTACTAGCTGTAAGCTAGTTTATTAGTTTGCAGCTAGCAGGGCTCGTTGGTCCCGATAAAGAACGCTAACAATGTGTGGAAACTCGACCTCAGCCCCAAATGTGGCAAACAGCTGTAAAAAATAACCCAAAAATCACCAGACTGAGATTCACAAAGTCAATGTATCCCTTTTAGCAATGACGATTAGGTCAAAGGTCAGTTTTGACGAGACCTCAGCAGCTGGACTCGGCCATTCTCTCAGGCCTGGCTGATTGACAGGTGCTGGGCGGGGTGAAGACGTTGGGGTCGCTGATGCCCAGCTGGAGGTCGAAGAAGCGGGTGGAGGTGGTGACGCTGCTGTTCCTGGTGTAGGTCTCCTGGACCGGGTAGCAGTCCTTCAGAGTGTACACCCCCACCCAGGCCTCATCTGGTGGAGAGACGAGGACGGACACTTGATCAAGAGGTTCTCAAAGTGAGACATCCGCCGACATCTGCTCTTACAAGCTGAAAATAAGCCACGGTGTCTTTCTAAACCCGAGGCCTTGGAAGGTCTTCAATAAAATTAAATGTCGGACTCGTATCTTAAATTCAGTTTTAGAGGTCTTAAAAATTCAAAACTTGCAATACTGGTCTTATATTTCATTCTTCCTGGCATTGAATCTAACTTTATGAAACGTGCATGTGGACAAAACGTAACTGAAGTTCTACGGATTGGATAATCCATATTTTATAGATATTGAATGATGAACTTCAGGTAACTTCAGGTAACATGTAATTCGACACTCTGACATCACCAGACTTACGTTGGCGCGCCGGCTTCCTGTCTGACCACTCCTGCACCTCCACCATGTCCCCGGGACCTCCGATGAAGTACTGGTCCTCGAAGGTGGAGTTGCCGGGGATGTCGAAGGGGTCCCAGGCCTCGGTCAGGGCGACCTTGGAGCACTGCTTGGTCTTCTGGTCGATCTGGAACATCACCATGCTCTGGTACAGGTAGATGTACTCAAAGAACCTGGAGGAGAGGGAACAGGACAGACACAGGATGTGATGTTGTAGTGGTGAGGTCTGACAACAGCAACCACACCCGACGCTGCTGGAAAAGTAGAATTGCAGCATTGAATTGTAAAAGCACAATCAGAGTCCGTTGATATAAATGAGACTGGCTTCCTGTTTTAAAACCAATAGTCTGCAGTGCTTTTTAAAACAACGATCAAGACACTTTTATTAAAGTACTCCGATTAGTTGTTTAATAAAGAGTAACTTTGAATAGTTACAAGTTACTTTTAAAATAAGTAACAAAGTAAAGTAATTTTATTCACTTTTAAAAGTGAGCTTGTGACTGGAGGGTTGCTGGTTCAAAACCCCAGACCAGCTGAAAAATCTGGATGGGGAAAATGAATGAGGAACATTCTCCTGGTCCAACAGACCCACCGTCGAGGGGCCCTTGAGCAAGGCATTTACCAGTGGAGCTGCTCAGTGGCTGTACTGGGCAGCTCCCAGTATGACTGTAAATCAAAACCCTTTTCCTGGAAATCAATAACGGTTAATAACACACCATCAGTGAGTCAGCATACGATGAGTATCCTGCAACAAGGAACCACAACACAGGGGACAACGGCACTGGAGCATTTGGAGACAAACTGTATGATTTATGATATCTGTTTCCTCAAACTAATCCAGCTGTCTGCTCTTAGTCGGCCTCAACTCTGCTGAGTCACTGATCAGCCTTGGCCTGTACTATTCCATCATATTGGTTCATGCATGGTTCAGGGGCACTTGTCAGACATGATGCAGAACTGGAGCCATGCCGAGAACCAAGCCGACAGCCAGGCTGTGTCTTTGTTTACCAGCGGTGATTTCCCAACGGGCCTCGGCCTCCAGACTCCAGACCCTGGCAGGGCCTCTGGTGAAGCTCAGTCTTGCAACATTGCTGCAGTAAACACACCTCACATGTTGCACATTCAAGAGGCAATAAGCAGGGATTCAACCCACCTAAACCCACTTCACTCACTGTTGTAGGCTGACGTTAATGTTTAATATCATAGTAAGTCAGAGTGGTGGAAGTTAAAAGGTATTTTTAATGCTTTTCTGAAAATATAATTGTTTTTTTTTACACTGGCAGTTACCTTGTGATGAAAACTTTCAATGGAGGAAATGCATTACTTGATGCTTTCTGAAAATATTAGTGATGATTGTTGATGATGGTTGTTGTTCGTCTGACGATGAGGCATTTTAAAGGGAAAAAGCATAAAAGAATCAGTATTTTTCTGAAAATATCACTGATTGTTGTGTATACTAGTGGTTGTTTGCCTTGTGACTATGGAGGTCGTAGTGTATCTAATAAATCAGTGTATTACTGCAAGGCCAGACGAGTCTATAGAACAAATGGAGACAAAGCACCACAGCTTACTTCTGACACGGGGTGTGTTTCTTGTTCTGCTGCAGGATCCTGATTCTCTGGTTCGGGGCGTCGTAGGACACGGCGGACCGGCTGTTCCTACCGGTGCTGTGGTCGTACTGCACCGACCTGCCCTCCCACTGCCG
>OOFE01012868.1:0-11196 GCA_900323365.1 Monocentris japonica | reverse complement strand
TCCTGCTTACTTTCTCTTTCTACCCCCCCACCACATCTCTCCGTCTCATTCACTGGCTCTACCCCCACCACCTCCTGTCTCTCCTGCTTACTGATGCTTGCTGTATCTTCCCTAACACCCATGCACACACACACACACACACACGGTCTAGCCCTCCATCTCATTTGCCTTTACACTCTATACCGGCGAACCTGTTACATCCCGGCTCTGTTTAGTTCCCTTTCTCCACGCCTTGATCTTTTGATCGTGCGTTCGCTTTCCTCCTTTAATCTATCGTCTTGTCATGTGTTGTCCACGCCGTTTTGCATCACGTAACAGTAGTAGATTTCACGAAGGCATAAATTCTGTCTGCCCCAGGCTCTCCCTCTTTATCAATGACTGAGGCAGCCTCAATCCAAATTCCATTGTTTTTCCAATTCTTGTGCTTATAAACTCAAAGGCAGTGACTCAAGGGGAGTGTTAGCAAATGCTGCAATATCTCAAAATGAGTGTTTTGTTTCTCTCCCTCCTGATGAGTTGCATAACCTTAACATGTGAGGAGCTTCAGTGTGGATGAGTGAGAGGTGTTAAAGCATGGGGAAGAAAGGAAGGAAGAAAAAGAAAGGGAAAGCAAGAGTTGAGTATGCAAGCTTGCAGCTGGCTAACAACTCCACACAGCCAGTGATTTCCCAGGAACATGAGGCATGTGTGGAGGAATAGGGAGTTGGGAAGGGAAAGGACAACTGTCAGATGCTTACTGATTTATTTTTCCCTTGGAGGCTTTTTTCACCACTGGCTTTCAGAAATGTGTGTAAAATACACACACTCACGCATGCATGCATACACACTCACACTCAATGTGAATAAAAGCCTACATTTCCCATCATTGAGTATTCATTCCATGTTATTTTGACAGTGGTCCTGTTAGTGTGCTGTAAATATTTAATTTCACTGAGCTGACCTCTTTATCATCTGCTCTTATCTCCCCTTCTTTGTCTTCTTTCTTCTCTCTCTGTTCTCCAGCGTACGTGCCCGAGGATGAGCTTAAGGCAGCCACTCATGATGAGGAAGAGCACCTGCAGGATGATGGCCTCTCATTGGATGGCCAGGACACTGAGTTCCTGTGCAATGAGGAAGAGGAAGACATAGACGGAGGCCAGCCGCCTAGCTACAGAGACTCTCCACTCAGTAATGGCACCAACCCTGATGCCGGCTATGGCTCTCCGCTCAGTGATGCCAGCGACCGGCTCACCGACTTCAAGAGCACCTCCTCCAGAGACGGTCAAGAGAGGGAGGGCACTGCTTTTCCCTTCCGCCCCAACAATGGCCTCTCCCTCCAGGATAGCCTGGCACAGATGAAAGCCGTCTATGCAAACCTCATCTCAGATGCCTCTTGGTCCAGCATTGCGATGGACATCATGAATTCCAAGCCTGCTGCAGCTGGCAGTATCAACAGTGCCCTCGCCACTGCAGCACCCACCTCTACTGCCTCTGTTTCCACAACTACTACCATAAACAAGAGCAGTGGGGTCAGCACGGCTAGCAGCCACCACAATGGAAGGAGCTCCAGCACCACTGTCAACCATACAGGCAGTGGAAGTGGCAACACTAATGGCACGGCAGCTAGCTCTGTTAGCAGCCACAGTGGAACCAGCGGCAGTGGGGTCAGCAGTGGGGGGGCTAGTAATGGTAGTGGTGTGGCATATGACTGGCACCAGGCAGCCCTTGCCAAGACTCTTCAGCAGAATCCCTACCACCTGCTACCAGAGCCTAGCCTCTTCAGCACAGTGCAGCTCTACCGGCAGAACAACAAGCTCTATGGCTCTGTCTTCACCGGTGCTAGCAAGTTTCGCTGCAAAGACTGCAGCGCTGCCTACGACACGCTGGTGGGATTGACGGTCCACATGAATGAGACAGGCCACTACCGAGATGACAACAAGGACAAGGAGGAGGACCGGGGTAAGCGCTGGTCCAAACCCCGCAAGCGCTCCCTCATGGAGATGGAGGGGAAAGAGGATGCCCAGAAAGTGCTGAAGTGCATGTACTGTGGCCACTCATTCGAGTCCCTGCAGGATCTCAGCGTCCATATGATCAAGACCAAGCATTACCAGAAAGTGCCTCTCAAAGAACCAGTGCCAGCCTTGGCCACTAAACTGGTGCCCTCTTCGGCCAAAAAACGAGCTCTCCAGGATGCCATAGTCTCCCCATGCTCCCCAGACTCTGTCCATGCTGGTAGTGGTGGTGTTGGTAATGTGTCCCTTGGGGATCCTGGCAAAGATCCAAAAGCCACAGCTAACCCCTATGTTACACCTAATAACCGTTATGGCTACCAGAACGGTGCCAGCTACACATGGCAGTTTGAAGCCCGTAAAGCCCAGATCCTCAAATGCATGGAGTGTGGGAGCTCCCATGATACACTGCAGCAGCTAACTGCCCACATGATGGTCACGGGTCACTTTCTGAAGGTCACAACCTCAGCTTCCAAGAAGGGCAAACAGCTGGTGTTTGATCCTGTGGTGGAAGAGAAGATCCAATCCATCCCACTGCCGCCGACCACCACCAGGCTCCCTGTCCCCAGTAACGTTAAGTCTCAGCCAGTGTCCCCAGCTCTCTCCTCTGGCTCTGAGGAAAAGAGGGAAGGCTGTGAGGATGAAAAAATAGAAGGTAGTGAGCTAGGGGAGAAAAAAATAAAGGAGGAGAAAGAGGACCCAGGTGAAAAATCTGAGGCAGATGGCATGTCATATAAATATCTTAGAGAAGAAGACCTGGAGGAGACGCCCAAAGGGGGGTTAGATATTCTCAAGTCCCTAGAGAATACTGTATCCAGTGCCATTAGCAAGGCCCAGACTGGCACACCCACATGGGGCGGCTACCCCAGCATTCATGCAGCCTACCAGCTCCAGGGCACCATGAAGAGCTCCACTACTGTTCTGCCCCCCACCGTTCAGAGCGTCCAAATGCAGCCAATGTATAATAGCGGGCTTCGGGGCCTTGTGAGCGACCCAAGCTCAGTCATCCACTCCCCCCGGAGCCCTTCCTCCCCTCCCCCGCTCAGAAGCAATGTAACTGCCATGGAGGAGCTGGTGGAGAAAGTGACAGGGAAAGCTGCCACTGTGAAGAAAGAGAAAGAGGAGAAGATGGTGAGCCTGGACCGCTGCCGGCCCCCGTCCTCAGTTAAATCCCCCTCTCCTGCACTGAGAGAGCAGAGAGAGCACTTAGGTTCTCCAAATGACCTCTCTGCAGGTAAACCGGCCATCGCGAGGAACAGCAGCCCAGGGGGTGTGGAGTCGGAGCTCATCTGCAAGAAGGAGCCCAAAGAGAGCCTGTTAGATGGCCATAACAGCCACTCAAAGAATGGCTCAGAGGCCCGTCAGTCCCCAGTAACCAATGGGAACAGTCTGGGCATCATCACCGATCACTCACCGGAGAGGCCTTTCATCAATCCTCTCAGTGCACTCCAGTCAATCATGAACACACACCTGGGTAAGGCCTCCAAACCAGTAAGCCCTGCTGCAGACCCACTGTCTATGCTTTACAAGATCAGCAACAGCATGATGGATAAGCCAGCTTTCAACCAGACCCCTCAGGCCAAGCCAGTCGAGCCTGTCAACCACTACCAGTTCTATGAGAATAATGACCAGCCCATAGACTTGAGTAAAACTAAGTCCACCACTAACAGCAACAACAACAACAACAATAACAGCAGCAGCAGTACGTTGCTGAACAGCAGTAGTATCAATGGTAACAAACCCCTCATTTCTCTCTCTGATTCAGTCTCCTCTCCTCTGAGAGAGAATGCTCTAATGGACATCTCCGACATGGTGAAGAACCTCACTGGAAGGCTGACACCCAAATCTTCCACTCCTTCCTCCATCTCAGAGAAGTCGGATGCAGACGGCAGTGCGTTTGAGGACACCCTGGAGGACCTCTCCCCAGTGCAGAAGAGGAAAGGGAGGCAGTCCAACTGGAATCCCCAGCACCTCCTCATCCTCCAGGCGCAGTTTGCCTCCAGCCTGAGGGAGACCCCTGAGGGCCGCTATGCCATGACCGACCTGGGCCCCCAGGAGAGGGTCCACATCTGTAAGTTCACAGGCCTCTCCATGACCACCATATCCCACTGGCTGGCTAACGTCAAGTACCAGCTGAGACGGACTGGAGGCACCAAGTTCCTGAAGAACATGGACTCGTGCCAGCCTGTGTTCCTCTGTGGTGACTGTGCCTCCCAGTTCAGGACTCCCTCCTCCTACATCAGCCACCTGGAGTCTCACCTGGGCTTCAGCTTGAAGGACCTGTCCAAACTGTCAGCTGAACACCTACGGGAGCAGCAGGCTGTCTCAAAGGTGATCACAGACAAAATGACATTCGGCAGCCCACTGTCGGCCTTGACCATGCCAGAGGACGACACAGGCTCTGTGTACCAGTGCAGACTTTGCAATCGGACATTCGTCAGCAAACACGCGGTCAAATTGCACCTCAGCAAGACCCACGGAAAGTCTCCAGAGGACCACCTGGTGTTTGTCACCGCTTTGGAGAAACTGGAGAAGCTAGACAAGTTGGAGAAAGTTTAAACGGGGTCTCGAGCTTAGGGTAGAGACTGACAGCTGTAGAACTGACCAGAATTTCATTGCACTAAAATGACATTGTTCACAGTTACTGCACTGGGCCGAACTGAGCCGCCAGAAAAAATATCAGTCTTATTATTTTTTGTTGTGATAACTGCCTGACTGGACCATGTCTTTTCATGTTAATTTGTTTTTGTTTTGCCAAGCTTTTTTAACACTTATTTTGTAATATATTTATATGCTATTTGTCTGATCTGTGCATGTATTTTAGTGAATCAAGGTTAAACACAAGATTTTAATCTTTTCATGGCAAAAAATACTAACTACTGCTTCAATGGTAACTAAAGTGGTGAGTGAAAAATGAATTGGGGAAAAGAAAACTGTATAATACTTGATATGAAGAAGGTGAAAATTAAATGTATACTCCAAAAGAATGGAAGAAAACCCTGAAAGACTGAAGTAGCACCTTAGACAGTTGAATTTTGAATTTGTAAAGAGAATATGTTTTGAAATATCCTGCATTTGTCAAAATCAGATTGATTTAAAAATCAAGGATTATCATTTTCCCCTCTTTTTTTGAGTTCTTTTCACTACAATATTTTTGATGATGAATGGCCTGCTCAGAAATCTGTCAGTGTATTAGAAAAAGAAACAGATCATGTGAACATTTGGAAAAATTGAAATGCTGCTTCTGGTTACAAGTCAATCAGTGAAAATGAATGGCCGTCAGTATGCAAGTTTGCTCAAAAAACATTTTCTTGATGTGAAGTATCACCTTATAGCAATTTTCCAGTTGTATGGTTTGTTACAACTTTCTCTTTCTAAATCGTGTCGCTTTATTCAACTGTAAAGAGAACAGTCCGTTACATGTAAATGATTACCAGTGAAATGTCAGTACTCCATAAGACATATCTTCAACTCAACATTCTTTGTATCTTAAGGTGTGTGCATTCTCTAACTTTTATATTGTCATTTTATATACAAAAATAATAAAAAAGAAAAACAGATGGTGTAAATAGATATATGCTGTAGAGCTACAAAATGTCCTTTTTTAAAGAAAATACAAATTTAGCTTCTTTGGCTTGGTTTACAGAAATGATTTTAATTATACTTGCATCCAATTTGATGCATGATATGGTGTGAAAATAAATAAGCGATGCACAATGACTATACATTTCAATGTTTTATCGACAATATTGTAAAAAAAAAAACTTTTTAGCACCAATTAGTTTGTTTCATTTCATTTCTTTCTCAATTGTAAAATAAACCCCAAAGCAGTTGTTAACAGTCATACATTTGTGGTCATATATTCATTTTTCATGTAGGTGCACCAAACCTCTGCATGAACAGAATTTTATTTAATAGCATCTGATATTATCTGAAGTTTGCTTGATGGAAAATGAAAGCATCCATATCCATTCCTAACCCGATATGTTAGGATTTTATTAATTATACATTTGGATTTAAAATCTTTTTTTTCCCTCGTCTCCCTATCGGTATGTAGTCGGCCTACTGCAACAGCCCTGCTACTGCATAAGTGCCCTAGGCAGCTTACTTATGCTTATGTTTTCAAAATGTTAACAGCAAAATAAAAATCACTGGTGTCATACTTGTAACTGATGACTGAGCCTCATCATATGCCGCCAATGAGTATTGTAATGATGAAGATGATGGGGATGATAAGACTGTAAGGGTGCCTATTGTGCTGTAAAAAACCCATGCTGAGCTTGTGACTGGCCTTCGGAGGGCCCGTTCTGAAAGAATCAGTGTTGTATTAATGACGGCAGTGTACTTGAGCCTGTCTTTCCCGGAATCAGATGGGTGTCTGTTCTGCTTGATGTAGTCTCCTGACTGGCCACCCTGAGCCAACCAAGATTTAACACAACTACTCAGATGGTACGATATCCTTTTCTCTGATCAGCTGCAATGTTGCTAAAAAGAAAATGAATGCTGCTGCTGGTTTTTTTTTTTAGGAGTGCAAAGGCCATGGTATTCTTGCTACAGAAACAAATTTTATGGACAAATTAACACGTTTATGGAAAAAACAAACGCGCCGCGTTCTTCGTTCTCTGCAGCATGAATAGACAAATTCTTCGACATCTGCAATTAGTCCAAAATATTACAGGATTGGTTGTGTTGCCGTGTGAGAAAAGTGCCTCCGCTTCCTTTTCCGGTTCATTGCCGTTGTTTACATCTCCGTGCTAACATAATGTGCTAAACGCTTTCAAAATGAATGCTTTGAACTTCTACTACTTGCTCTTCATCCTCATATTCCCTCAGCCGCTTTTGTCGTTCTTTCACCACAGCCATTGTTGTTCCCTCAGTTTCTGTCACCGCTGTTTCCAGTTTCCCTAGGTTACGGTTGCCTCTTTAATGTCCATGCGCCCCCACTGGCGTGGAGTGTAAATGAATGAACAATACGAAGCTGCACAGATTATTGCACAAATTCGCCTGTGGCGACGCGTGGTTTATTTGCTTCGAGTTCGACTTTGTTAAGTACAGATCGCCGAAAAGTCCTGAAAGTCAATCATGTCGAATGACCTCTGGATGACCCTCAGCCAAATGTAAGCAGTCAGTCGCGGGGTTTCTTCCTCGGGCGGCCCCGGAGGTAAAGTGTCAGCAATTTGATCTCTCATCTTGCCCTCATGTCTCTGGTTTCTGATCAAGTGCTTAACAGTACCAGGCTTTGTATGGCTGAAGCCATGCTGCAGTGTTATGACTTCCATTCCTCACACTCACATCATGCTTTGTGTCGGCTGAGTCAGTCATACACACACACACACACACACACACACACGCGCACACTCTCAGCTGTATTAGCATGAGTGTCTTTGTGCAATTACACACCTCCTCGATCTGGCTGCACCTCGCTGTGTAGATACATGGATTCAGTGACAAAGGAAACACAGGGAGAGGGCAGATTAGCCCCGGCTGAAGATGCCGCTTCCTGGAAAGGGGCTGCTAGAGTTGGGTTGTAAAACAAACAGGGCAGATAAACAAGCAACATTTGGAGCAGATAGTGTTCCCCGCACACCAGAAATAAAAAAACACCTTGTAGGTTTAATACCCCACAGCTAAACCTGTAATTTCGCTGCGCCGTCAGATAGCTGCTGAGCCGATAGAGACTCTTCCCCGCTTTGTTAGAGATCGGCGCACTGTTTCCTTGCGCGTATTCTATGTAAATTACACGCGATAATCGCCACGCGCGGCACAATGCTGGTTCCCGCGGTGCAAAGCGGAAACCGAGGGTAGATAAACGCAGGCTGGGCCCATTTGCATAGCCTTTGTGTTTTTCGGGGCGCCGCCGAACGTGAGCCCCGAGGATTGGTAGGGATTTCCTCAAGGTTTTGTGTTCGTAAATGCCTGCTTCCTCTCAGAGCTGGGGCCATTATGTACAGCAGACAGAGGTGGGTGTAGACAGAGGGCACAAACGGAATAACAAAATCACCTGGGCTGGTGGGAACAGGAGAGGAAATATTAACCTCGCTAACTTGCGTCTGCCTCCGTCCCAGACAGAACTGGGAATACACTGGATGCGATATGTGCACACCGCACTCCACTGTGGTTACCGCGCGTTTTATCAAGCGAGTTAGACCCATAGTATGTTGTATCATCTGTTAGAAGTTTTGGAGGCCTGCAGTAGGAAGTGCATGTTTAAATCCCAGAGCTTGTGACTTTTGATCTATTCTCGGGAGCGCCGAAAGCTCGAAGGTGTGTTACTACAGTAAGAGATGAAGGGCGGTATGCTCAATGCAAACACACACTTACACACACACACACACACACACACCTGTGGTTCCCTCGAGTGTTTTGTAGGGCTTCATGCGTTCGTGGACGGTGTTCCTGGCGCGCGCGCGATAGCGCCGAGACGATCATTGTCAGCCGAGAAACAAAGACAAAGCTTCTGCCGTCTGTAAAAGCTTCGACTCCTCGCACAAACTCTGACGCGGCGGTTTAACACGCTTCCAAAAGACCTCAAACCGAACAACAAAACGGCGTCTGACAAGAGCGTCAACAAACAAAGCCACACCGACGGAGAGCCGGAATCGGAAACTAAAGTCAGAGGAATCTGTTTGGATCCCGATAAAAGGGCTCCATTGTGGACGTCGCGATTCACGCAGACATCGTCGGTGTTTGTGTTTTGCACGAGACGCTCCCCTCAGTCTGTTCTGATGTGGATGTAAGTCAGTTTGTGGACTCGATTCAAATGTGTTACTCAACATCCTACTGTAAAATGTGCAGGCAGTGTCAATTCCACCTTCCAAATGTTAATACCAGAGAATGGTTCTTTAGGCATTAACCATTTTTGGTGATTTTAGGAAAGCATGAGGTCTGTGGTTGGATCGGATATTAAAGCAACTTTAGAAGAACCACACTTGATTCTTTACTCTGATTTGCCTTATTTTAAAAAATTTTATTAGATTTTTTAAATTTTTAATGTGGTTACATACATTCTTAACAAAAAGGGGACAATACAGTACCAGAAAATGGTCCTTTAGTCTTTTTTGTGCTGCAAAGAAAGGTTCTCCATAGCACCATGCTAGAACGGTTCTACATAGACCCTTCATGGTGCTGCAAAGAACCACTTGAGAATGCATGAAATGAATGTATGAAAAGAATCTTTGAAGAAACACACTGGCTCCATAAGTCCAATTATCCGTGATCAAAGGGTTCTATAAAGAACCACGAACCTAATCAAAGAGCTGTTGAAAAGCCTTTTGCTGTGCGCAGTGTTGAACCCTGGGTAATGCAGCCAAAAGATGCCGGTTTTTAATATTAAAGGTTTTTTCACTCATTTGGTTATTTTTGATTCATGCACCTTGGGGGAGCTGCAAGGTTTGCGACAGATATATATTTTTTGCCCCGTAGTACTGTGGTACGTCATTGCAATGCTGGCCACGCTGCAGTATAACACTCTTTCCACTGTGACTGATATGGCCAGGCACACAGGAGGCTCTTGTAAAAGCGGAATATTGGTGTCAGGAGTAGTGGATTTGTATTTTTTTTTCAATGGACAGCCAGGGGATTTTGATCAAGGCCAGGTTATGTTGGGGCAGGAGGGGTTGACGCGACAGAGTTGTCTTCGCAGAATGACGGCGTCTGACAGCGGCGGGCTAACAGATGTAGGAGGGAGATCGTCTTCGTCTGCCAGGCCTCTAGTTATGATGTGGCGGCGGAGGAGGACTGCAGGTGTGTGTGTCGCCGGGGTACCTCCATCCGTCACAAGCCCAGACGAAAAACGGCGAGGAGATGAAACGTTTGCGAGTGAGGGATGTGGTTTTGCAAAACAGAAACTTGGCTGGCACCTCTCCATTCTGTTCTGACACTGCGCTGGAGTTCCTGGGGTGAAGAGGCAGAGCTAGGATGGGATTTCTGGGTTTCTTTCTGGGGTGTTTTTATGCTTGTAAGTTTGTTTGTTTGTTTCTTTCATTCTTTATTTATTTTGGTTATACATCATAATTAGGACAGGGGCTTTTCATAAAATGTCTTGATATGTTTCCCTGCATGTCTTTTCTGTACACCAACTTATTTTAGGTTTTGTGTTTATTCTGTTTAGTTTGTTTGTTTCTTCCTTTAAATGTGACATTTTTTTTGTTTGTTTGTCTTGAATCTACATCATAATTATGTTCAGCAGGGGACACACATTTTCATCAGATGTCTTTCTGAGTATTTCCTTTATACATTTCCATGCATACTTTTCTGTATATCAACTTATTTTCTGTTTTATTTTATTTTGTTTTCTTTCTTTTTTTCTGTCTTTCTTTCTTGCTTTCTTTCTTTCTTTCTTTCTTTCTTTTGGATGTGCATCATAATTACTGTTTGTTAAGCAGGGGCACCTTTTCCGAAAATATCTATTTGAATTGCAATTTCAGCCATTAAAACATAATCTAAAATAATCTGACATATTCTCCTTATATATTTTCATGCATACTTTTTCTGTAGATGATCGAATCTATCTCCATTTCCCCGAGCACCTGGGGACATTTCTATAGCTACACTACTACAATAATAATCCAAATATGAATGATTAATGGCATGTTTCGCATTATCCGGTGTGTATGTGTATGCTTTAGTCATTGACCTCTCTGGGGTTTCCCCAAATACGAGAACTACCATGTCCCTGTCGTTTCCTATTTCAAATCAAAGAGGTCAACGTAGAAAATGACTCCAAACCAATTCTCAAAAAAGACCCTCGAGAAATGGCGGTTTGTATTTGGCGCTTGATATGCACAAAGACACTTATCCCTTATCTATCTTTTCAGGGAGTGAGCGAGAGATGGAGGGTGAAGTGCTCCAGGAAATCAGTGCTGCCTCCGTGAGATATGATGCCGCTTGATTTTGATCATTGACATTTTGCTTTTTCATGCATCCCGAAAAACAAGGCCTCCCTTCCATTAAGGAATTATTCAAATGACCTTCAACAGTGCATGTTTTCCTCCAGTTTTGTTGTGGGAATATGAGAACACATACTGACATCTCAATTACTTATGCAGGGCTCAGAGTAGGCCCAGTGGATGCAATCACCGTGTGTGCAATCCTCAGTCACTCCGAATCACAGGGGCTCCCGGACAGACACACATAATTCAGACAAGTCAGACAGGATTTGCATACAAAGACTAAAAAACAAAAAAAAAAAAAAAAAAGACGGAGAGAG
>OOFE01012864.1:6936-19311 GCA_900323365.1 Monocentris japonica | reverse complement strand
AAGGGGGTTGGGGAAACCATAATAACAGCTCGCACGATACCCCGTTCAAGTGCACGGCCAACCGAAGGGATCTTTGATTGTGAATCTTTTATTTGGTATTTGTATCTGGAGTGTTGGGTCGGGATAGGATAGCTGTTTTTGTTAGTTTTCTTGCAGGGCTTTTAACAATGAAGATGTCCTCTAGCTAACAGAGTCTTACAGGCGTGTGGGGCGGTGAGATAAACACTGTTAAAAGTGACAACAGAAATATATTGTTATGGTTGTTATGTGCTGGAATGAAAATGCAACAAAATAATGTAATAAAACATATATATTTACATAGCAGATTTCCTATGATGCACTAGCATCATGCTACATGATTTCCAGGCTGTTAACTATTTTGGCATGGCAATAGAAATCTATCATCATAGCTCAGGTTGAAGCACTTCAAGACTTAAAACAATACATTTAGAATATGAAAGCTGGCTGTGGAAGAATGATTAACAATTATTCTATTAATCATTAATTATCCAATGGCATCATTGCGTTGTATCAGTAAAAAAACATGTCAAAAACACATTGAAAAAAATAAATAAAAAAAATCAACAATAACAATGCTAAATTACTTTTTGGCTGAATTTGACATTTTTGGTTAGAAACAATACATAACCTTTAATAGTCCCTCTGGTGTACACGGTGGTTGTTTAAACAGAATGAACCATACATTTTGATGAGAAAACACAAAGAGGGACCACACTTAAAAACCCATAGGCCTGGTAAGAGCTGCTGGGGGGCTGAAATTAGTGGTCGCACATGGGTAATACATTTTCCTTAGGGGTCAACACTGCTACAGAGGCCTCACTAATATATTTCTTTATCTTTTCAACAGTGTTGAAAAACAGCTGTTTTGGGGCTGTAGCAGATAATTCAAGTAAAGGTTTTTTGTCTATGTGGGCTAGCAGGGAGACAATGGAGGCCCATCGATTGGAAGGGGGGTTTGACACCTCGGCTGCTTGTCAGCTGAATAAAAAGACCATTACTACTTTAGCTCCACTTTGATATACACCACCAAGGAAGAAAGAACTAGCACTTTTACTTCCAGCCTCATCAACCCATATCTTCTCTTTTTTTCTCTTTCTGTCTTTCTTTCTTTCTTCCGCTCTTTTCCTTTAGTTTGTCCTATAATTATCGCAATCTTTTCTACATTACCAGGCTGAGTTTGTAAAACAATGGAGGGAGGCTAATAACTTTTCCTGGGGTGGCAGTTCATGCCAAAGGGGAAGAAAAGGGGAAGGACTGTGATGATAAAAGGACGATGGCCTCGGTCAAAGGTCAGCCACTGTGATCTTATTGTCATTCCTTTTGGCCCTTTTAAGACAAGACCCCTGTATTTCATTACCCCGGGATGGAATTCAGCCAGTGTCTCTGAAAGGTTTGTAAGAAATGAAAGACTGTCACGAGTCTATGAAGATTGTAGAAGACGTGGAGTCATGTATAAACATTCAAACTTTATTCGTACAGCACCTTTTGGTACAAATGTAAGCAGGGGCAATAGATGGAACATATTTCACATTAATACAGAATTCAAACATTTTTCAGCCAGGGACCCAAATTGATTAAATTCAGGTTTGCCCTGGGAAATAAAAAAAAAACATACTAGTACAGTGGCCACGCAAGGACCCACCAGACAGTTCAGAAACACTGCTGTAATAGATACATACTTCAGAGGTCTGTGTTCTCCTCAAACTAATGGCTTCCAGAAAGAGAGACTTTCTTAGTTGCTACTTTGTGGTCCAGCTGCCAAACAGGAACCTGTTGTAATATTTAAGTAAAATGTTGATAAAAACCCTCACCCTGACCTTAACCTTTTGCCTAACCTTAAGCTTAAACAGAGCTTTGGAAGAAAATGTGACTACCGATTCATGACTATAGCTATTTTGACTTTGTGGCTTGAACGAAAACCAGCTTTCATTCACAGGTTAATTTAAACAAACACCTTTTATCCTGTGCTTGACCTTTATTTCTACAGAGGAGTCCCATTACATTACAATAGAATGTCCCTCGATATATAATAAAATGATATGATTCCATATGAGACGATGATATATGGCCTGGGGAAGTCGCATAGGAGGTCATGATGTATGTTAATATCCTTGCATTAGAGCTCCTCAGGCTTGTGTTGTAGATGAACTCCTGCATTACTGTAAACGACAGGAAAGACGCTAATGTGTATTAAAATTGCCATTGAGAAAGGTTGTGTAAATCAATGGTGTACTCTGGTTTGGTTCAAGGGACGTACCCCTGTACCATGTAATGCTGTTTGGGGACACAGTTATGCATCAAAACACAGCGTGAGGCCCCCACTTGGATATGGATCACGGCTCAGATTTAAGTTGATATGCTTCCCCTCACACACACACAACCCCCACCCCCCTTCATCGCCAATTTGATTAATACATCCCAATTTTCTGAGAGATAGTTTTCTTACGAAGAAGAGATCCATTTCGCCCGCAAGATCGAAAGTTAGAAGCCACGGCATAATTGATGACCTCCCGGGACAAACGCTCTCATATTTATCACCACCTGACCTTTCCTCTGCCCTCATCCATCATAAATTAAAGTTGTACAGCGGTGGCGCGGCCCTCACTCCTCTCTCAGCACAACCTTTTGTCCAGAGGTCCTCTCCTCCGCTTCATTTGGAACTGTTGGAAGGAGCAGCTTTAAAACCTGCAGTTCAGCACCTCTGCTGTTCAGGGCAGATGGTCATCACTGAAAGCATCTGTCAAACTCAGGCCCCCTCACCAGTGGCCAACCGGCATCTCCTCTCCTCTCCTCCTCTCCTCTCCTCTCCTCTTTTTCACCCCTTCCCCTTCTCCTTTCCTTTCTTTTTCTCCTCCTTCCTGATCCCTCCCTTCAATTAATTTCCTCCCTTTGTTCTCCTCAGGCCCATGTTCATGCAAGTTTTACATGAAATGATCAAAATTTATCAAAACGGACACAATGTTGCCTCACATCAGTCACAGTCAGTAATCATAGCCCCCACTTAGACAATAGACAGATTTCGTACACACACACACACACACACACACACCACCAAAACCAGTCAGCAGTAGAGGTTAACCTGACTTAGGTGATCTCTATGATTATATTTTACAGTCACATTGATTCAATTGTCTGTTGAACATACAAAGTCTGATATAGACAATACCCATGGTTCAGTTTGCTGCCGTCTACCTGAGGGTGAGAGTCACGTCTCTCTCACTTCTCCCTCTCTCTCTCTCTGGCACACACACACACCCCACCCCCTTACTAAAGGCACCTATTAATATTGATGAGAGGTAAGGCATTAATGTTAGAACTGAGCTTTGGGGCCGAGCCCTTATGACTCCACTATAGTGATTAACACAAAGCAATGGAATAATTTATCATTTGCTCCATATTAACTGGGAGAATTTTCAGAAGGTCCTATGAGAGAAGGTCAGTAATTATGAGCTAATTTCTCTGCCAATTATGGATTTTAAGTGTCTGGCTTAATGAAGGGGAAAATCGGTATTATATTGATATAGAAAACATGCATTTTAAACATCGTGTCAAATCATCCCGGGCCATATCAAATCATTAGTCTTGCAGTGTCGTTCCTTTCTTGTGTGTCTGGTGTTGCTTCAAGATCCTGAGGAGAAGTCATCCGCATGTCTCCTTCATCAGAGGCCGCTACAAAGACGGAAAATACCTGCATCGTCAGATAGTCCAGCATACAATGAATTCATCCTGCTTTCCATGATTTCACTGATAAATTTCTAGTTGTATTCTTCCTCATAAGTCAAACTTCATATGATGTCTTACTGCAGCACACTCAGATATCATCCACCGAAGTCTCAATAAATTAAGCTAAACCCTGAAATCCTGCAGCACCGCTCTCTAGCAGTTACTCGGAGGGGGGAGCCATTCATTCATATGTTTATACATTTTCATTCAGTGCATGACTACCCCACACTCCCACCAGAGGCAGCCTACAAGTGACCCCTGAAAAGAGGAGGTCAGGGAGTAGGTCGTGCGGAATGGCCCGGCTGTTGGCTCCAACACTCTCTGACAGCTTTAAGTAGATCTCTTTTTAGCCATTTATTTGGAGAGAGAGAGCCCAATGAACAAGAGCAGAGCATGACTCCCTCCATAGGGGGAAACCGAGAGTACGATGCTACAGTGAACCTTTCTCTCGTTGTCGGAGCAGGTCCCAACTGATGTAAGCCATCAAAGAGCTTTTCTGTAGCAGCCCGGGGGATGTTTATCTTTGATAATTTTACATTTTGTAATTCATTATACATCAGTTTTGGTTACGATTGTTGTAAAACATAGCTATACTATGAATGTGGCATTAGCTAGGATCATTTTGCTGGATTTCTTTTTTTTTTTAGATATATTTGCAAAAGTAAATGGGAGAAACATTCTTTGTGTATTGCTTGTCCAAAATTGTCCACGGCTTGTAGTTGCTTCTGGTGTGGCTTCCCAGCAACCGAGTCTTTCCCAGGCTCCTGTGGTGCTCCTTAACATTGATCTCCTGTTGCTAAATTTGTCACAGTGTTATTGCCTTAGTGAGGCCTCTCTAAATCTCTGCTAATGTCCGGAGAGAATGAAGTGTTAATGTCTTTATGGATCACTCCAGTTGTTCCTATGATTGCCAAACTGTTTACTCCTCCCCCCTGCTCTCAGTTATTCCTCTGGGCTGAAGACCTGGGCCTCCATCATTTATTGCAGCTTCTGATAATATTGCTGCTTTTGAAAACCTTGTGACTTGATTTTTCTAACATGAATTAATTCTATACATATGTGGTCATTTATGTGCTTAGTAAGTTTAATGCTCATGCTTACTTTTTAGAGATACAAGGCACATTGGCTATGTTTACATGCACAGAGTAACCTGGCTATCGGCTATACTCTGGTTAAAGTCTGATTCAGATTAAGCTGAAATTGAGTATCGCTGTTGCCATGACTAAACCAGATAACAAAATATTCCTGACCACCAAAGAAACAAAAGCCAAAGAAAAGTTGCACCCGCCAGCTTACCCTATTCAGTATGGGCTTACATGCGTCGACCCAAAACCAGGTGATTTGAGGAACCAGGTTAAGTAGAGTTCTCCATTCATGGAAACATAGCCAGCGATTTACAGAGACAGCCATTGTAGAAGTTCTGCTTTGTTACCTGTTTGTTGTTTGGGAAATACTGCAGTATTAATGCAGGTTAGATGCAGGGTGGAGGGATTACTACAGTGAGTGCAACCTGGAACACTCAGGTCACAACACTTTCGTGATAAAGCCTGGTCTCAGATTAGCACTACTACGCTGATTATAGTCTGATTAGGATTAAAGTGCCAATTCAGGTTAATTAAAGATCCAGTGCTCTGGGATGCTGGATGAAATTAATGCTGTATCTATGCCAATATATTTAATATATATAATGCTGAATTTATACCACAGGCTAATAGCATAGATCATTTCATTTGCACAGATATAATTTACTCCACTAGATTTTTTTTTCCACAATAACCATCCAAACCCATAACGAACTGTACCTGTATTCAGAGAGTCCACTCCAATACTCCAATAGTCATGGGTTGCATAAGGCATTTTTATCTCCGTCGCACCAGCAGGCCATAGATTAGCATTATAGATTCTAATTTGAAGTCTTGTCACTGCTTCCCTTGTCTAGAATTGTAAGTGCAAGGGCTGCCATCTGCTTGCAATAATGAGCCTGACAACCCTGGTAAATGTGCTTTTTACTATCATAATGGCTGGCGTATTGATCTTAATGAACGTAGCGTCGGCTTGTTCTATCAGTCAGAGGGAAACAGTGGGGCACGGTGAGCAACACCACTCCGCATCTAACAGATTTGTTGCTCCTAGGCAGCCCTCATGGCCACTTCATTGATATCATTAAGTCGCCATATGTTTTGCTAATTTACGGCGGTTTTCGGATGCCGCGCATAATAAGACACGCTCACCGTGAACTTGCTTCTGACACTGTGACAGGCCGTAAAGAATTCTACTCGCCTCTTTCCTCTCCTGTGATTGTGTGTGTGTACGTGCTGGTGTGTGTGAGTGTGTGAGCGAGTGTTTGTGTTGTTTTCTTTACTGGAAAAAGTAAATAATCTGTCCCTGGGTTGCTTTCTGTTTATGTGATTTAAACTGTTTTAGTTTTCTCTTGCTTTCATTTTTTTGCCCTGACACTTGATAAATCCGGCCAACGCTTAAATCACTGACATCCACATTGAAGTTTTCCAAAACTTGTGAAATCCTCAGAGATCAGAAGCATTTTTTTTTCATTGATGGTTATCACAGTCCCCTGTGTCTTATGTATCCTGCATCTCTTATTAGTACTGCAGCAGCTGGTGCAGACAATTCCTTATTATTTTTTACAGGAGAACAAAATCGGTAAATGAACATACAAATTTCATGTTTGTTAGACATCTTTTACCCAGACTGTTCCTAAATTCAGTTCCTCTTGAAGGCTGAGCAACGCTACAGCAAGCCAACAAGTGGGACGACTAAGATGGCGACATCTTTAGCATGTATGCATTTCTAGTGAATGTGTTTGAAGTGGTGGGAAAAGATTCATCACAAAGTCACATTTGTAACGTCATTGACACGGCAATAATGACCCTTTGGCTGTACAGAGTAATGGGGGGCTCTGACCTTTAACCCCAACCAATGAACACGTTTAGTTTAGCCCAGCACTCAGTGATTTATTTCTGACAATATTACGGCTTCTGAAGTCGTAGAGCTGGACACGTTGGACGTTGAATGGGACAATCATTAACTAGGCAGGACACGGTTCACTTTTACTCTCATTCCACTCTGTGAGGGTATTTAGAATTCACTCAGCTTTCAGATTTCTACGGGTTTATGGAGAGAAACTAATAGGACTCCAGCGTCTGTGGTCCCAATAATGTGTTCTTACACTAAAGCCGGATTTTAAGAGATTTTTAGACATGTTAGTGGAATAGCATGATGTCACTTGGAGAGTAATCTCAGCCCCAGACGTTTCTATGTGTTCCTGTGATACATTAACATTCATTGTTAACTAAAAGATCAGTGGGTATAATGCACATATTATACCTACCAAACATGAAATTTACAGCTATGCTTTTTTACAGCATATGTGCTCTACAATTGTCTTTGGTGAAAGTGAGAAATTCCATTCCCTATGTGTATATAGAAATAGTGACTGCTGCTGACTAGATTAATATTTTATCACCATTATTACAAATTTTTTTATGGTGATATACAATATATGGATAGTTTATAGTGGTTATCACTGGTGGTGCATTTCATCAAATGCAGATAGCTGCTTGTGTATCTAACTGGATGTGTTTGAATGTCACATATACCATATGAAAGTGTTTGTGAGGCCTGGTTGTTATAAATGACCTCATCTTCAGCTGATTAACAAACTCTCAAACTCTATATCAGCTCTTGGGGGTTGGCCACTAAGTTCAGGTAGCATGGAAACAGTCCTGAGTAACAGAGAAAGAGAGAGAGGGAGGGAGAGAGAGAAGAAAAAGTAAGAAACAAAAAGAGAACAGAGAGAAAATAGAGAAGAGGAAAATGGATAGATATTGAGAGAGAGAGACAAGAGAGTCTACAAACAAATCAACACATCTATCACCCAGGGCCTCCTGTAAGGGCCATTGGGTCACTGGTGTGTTTGCACCAATCCCATCACTCACTCAGAGTCGACAGGTCGGCCATTCCCAACCCACCACAGTCTGCTTTTCCAATCCAGTCAACAAAGCCCAGACCCTGGCACTGTCTGTTTAGCTAGAGGGGAAAACTGTCAGGAAAAGTAAGACAAATGAGCTGCCCTGATTGACTATTTCCTTAGATACTGAATCAATGGGCTTATTATCACCAGCAATTACAGTACTAATACAAACAGATGCTTGGGGAAAGACATCTGCTTAGAGAGATGAGACAACTAGATTTCCAGTCAATAGAGTGAAGAAAGCTCTGCTCTCGCTGGCCCTTAACAGAGGTATTCGTATTCATGTGAGACCCAGGAGCAAATACACAACAGTGCACACAAACACGTGCACACCGGCAGGACACACAACGCACGCACGTACACACACACACACATAATAGATTCACATATCAAGTGAAGACATTTATTGCCACTGAAAACAATTCTTTTTTTTAAATAATAGTCACTGCAAAAATGGATTAGAACAGAACTAATATATCTCCCTCCATCTACCAATAATCAGTTCAGTTCTAAAAGGGGACTGGCTCAAAGACCAAAGGGGATATTCTGATATGATATGCCTAATGTGTGATATGCTTCACTAAAACCCTTTCAACCACTCCCCTGCTCTAAATATTTTAAATATTCATCTGGGGGGGGAAGAGCTGTTACAGTGGTTTTGCCCGTCAAAGGCCCCAGATATGGCTCACCTCCCTGCACAAAAAAAGACCAAAATATAAAACAGTCGTCTGCGAGATTCCATTTAGCATGCTGTTTTAAATTCATATTTTCTTCCAAATGCGGGTTCTTTGTGGATGTTGCAAATGGCCGGGCTTAGCGTTTGAGTAGTGTGGTGAAACTGAGAGAGCTGAGAGAGCCTGTTTCTGCACACCAGTTTTACTGAAGAAAAAGGGCCAAAGTACAGGGTTTAAAAAGGACCAGTAAAGATGTACTTTCTCATTTAAATTCACTGTTAATATGGGGTCAATAGCTTAACACTGCGGGGGAGAAAAAGTATTATCTTTATTATTTTCTGTCTACTGTATTTTGGATGAGATTTTTCCTATTTTATTTTAGTTCCGCCTCCATTTTTTCTTTTTGTGCTTTCATGCTATTAGTGTATTGAGAATTCACCTATTTGTTACATTCTTCACTTATTTATCGGCTTCACCTTCTCAGATAACCACTTTGTCTCTCAACAATAGCCTGCTTAATCCAACAGTGGCAACATATTTGACCAGAGGACCAAACATGGCCGCTATGTCATGTCTTGTTGAAGGAGAATAAAAAAGGGACCTGCTCCGCTTCACTTCCTTATTATGATGTGATTCAGTCCACAGACCTCCACACAGAGCCCCGACAGAGACACAATCATTTTTAACACTTTCCTCTCTCTCCCATTATCTGTCTCCAACAATAGCCTCGGCTCAACACCTCTCCTCCCATGGCTGTGACAGTGAAACCAGTCTATGGGGTTTCAGAGGGGAGTGAGGCATATCATTGGAGCTCAGGCCATGCAAACAGCAAGAGGGCCCATTCAGGACGGGCTCTGATGGACGTGGTGCCACTTGAAGACGACATGCCTGGCTTGCCAGTCCCTGACAACCGTCTGTGTTTGCCAGGTGGAGCATTGAGAGGCCGTGCCGTCCCTTTTGTCACGGTCTGCTCCGTTACCGTTTCCACGCTGCAGGGCCCTCGCTATATACCACCACCGCTACCTCGCTTGCTAGCTCCACGCCTGAGCAGGTAGCCTCAGGAAGGTAGCCGTGCAGAAAGGGCCGTCCCCTTTCTCTCTTTTTACGCCGTTTCTCACATTTAATTATCTGATTTCCTCTCCTCCCATGGCTGGGAGGAGAAAAGAATTGCTCCTCACGCCTTGTTGCTGTGGAGAGCTGTTGATTGTTCTCACTAAAGCACAGTGAACTGAATGAAAGGACACCGTCTTGTTTCACATCACATATTAGACCACTCCACACAGGCCCGAGTGTTTGTGGGCGCTGGATCTGTGTTTGGAGTCAATGAGGAAAGCATTTCAGCTGTGTCACCCGAGCATTTCCAAGAGAAGGGGAAATCTTTATTTGAGATCTGTTGCTCTGGAAACGAGGCCTTGCTTCCTTCTTTCTCTCCATTGCTTTCAGCTGACCAGGATGGTGTCCTCTCTGAAATTGGATCGTGAGATAGCACTCTCAACAAAAGCAGCAGTTTTATAAATTCAATCAAGCTGAGCAAGTATCATATAAAAAAAAATAAAAAAAAATAGAAAAGTTAGGGAAAAGTATTGTGAGGCTTTTTTTCAAAAGGAAACATGAGTATCCAATGATACACTCTAAGGTGACACAGATGATAGGGCACAAAACATAAAATTATGTCACTTCTCAAATATGTGTGGCATCAAATTCTATATACAGTGATGCAGTTGCAAGTGACTCAGTTGTTATTCAGTGCAGTGCCCTATTATCAGCAAATGTCCCTGTTTGCCGTGGGATTTTTATCATGTAGCCCCTTCAATCTCCTTCCAAACTCATACTGTGAGAACTACCATCCTAAAACAGCAGCAAATCAGATGAATAGAGCAGGAGGAAAATTAACCCCCTACTTATGTGGCGATTGCATTTGAAAATCACCTAATTACGTGATTATGTCATTAGGAATGGGGGATGTGTGTATTTCAAAGCCCCCTGTGAGCCTGTCTGTGAAATAAAAGAAGCAAAAGGACCTTAAAGGTAATTAATCCATTTAACTCCCCAGCTCCAGCTCCACATGCCACAGTAGACAACACAGCAGTCCCACAGAACAGGCCGAGGAGGGAAAGAATGCTAGTGGATTGCTTTACAGGACTAGCCCTTTGAAATATATACATTAATGACAAACGTCCCATTCTTCTGAAGCATGAGGCACATTGGGAAAGTCCATTTCCCCATCTCTCTCTCTCTGGAGTGAGAGGCAGAGTTAGTTATGGGGCAGCAATTACAGGTTTATGTACTGTATAGGGAATAGGGCACAACAAGTGACCTTAGAGTGGTTAATACTGTCATATTGACTGCAATTCACATCAAATGCACATTCTATTATGTCCTATGCCAGAGTTTGTTATTTCAAACTCACTGTAATCTAGTATGTTAAGCTCATTGTCATAGACCCCTACAGGATAAGAGTATTGATTGTAGGATTGTACTATACTATTTGAGGGGAAAATAAGTCCCAGATAAGTATTCTTTATTCTGATAGATTTTGTATTGCTAGGCAGTGCACAGTATAGCGTAGACAATTATAACCTGTCCACTTAAGGTTTGTATATACTGTATATGTATCTTTGTCTTATACCTCAGAGACTGTTAGAAGAGGCATTTACTGATAAGTATTTATAATTCCATGGTCTTGCAATACTGCAACTTACCATAATGGTATCATGTACTCGAAATTTGCAGTAGTACAGGTTACCATTAGTACCATTACCAGTAGTATCATTTTTTATAAGGAAGGACAGCCTAAGATTGCTGAGCCTCTCAGGCTCATATTACTGTTTATCTGTATATATCTTAGTTAGCACTGTGTTGCATAGCAGTAATACGGCCAAGTGGGATATATTTCCTGGACATGGAATGGACCTGGAATTCCAATACCATGCCTAGATAGTCAATATTTAATTCTCTAAATGCAACTGGTAGTTATTGTGCAGCTCGGTTATTAAAGGAGAGCTGATTTATAGCTGGTCAGGCAACAGAGCTGTGCGCTGTGAGGAAAACAACCATAGAAGATCCATAATAAAGTACATACAGTTATACATCGGCACCAGTGATAGGATTTATAACATAGGATGTAATAAAAAGGTGGTTGATAAATTTTAATGGTCCTTGTTATTAATAAGGCCTTGAGGGAGGAGGGTGCAGTGTACAGTTTCATAATGTAGGTCAGTAGGTATTACATGGAAGTACAATGGTTGTGAAACTCAAGTACAGCAATGCATGACTGATATTTGCGGGAAATCATTTTAGCACCGCTTCTATTATATTCATAACTTTACATCTTTTTCATTCACTTTCTTACAAGTATTTAGAATATGGTGTGAGACTGTTAATGTTTTACCCAATAAATATTATGCTGAAATGTCAATTTAAACTCAATTTAAACTGATTTGTTGTGTAGATGTGTAAATATTATTTGTATGTAATTAATATATAAAATCAAAACATATACTACAGTATATATGTAGCATTATTATAGTACTACACAATATCCATATAATTTGTACATATGATGTAGTATACCATGGCATTGCTACCACATACAGTGAACCCAAGTCTCAGCCCCCATCCTGTGTGCTGTAATAACTCACTGTGGCTGTCCTTGTCACGCCACCTAGCCTGAAGATAAATATGTCATTCTTTATGGCCCCCATCAGAGTCCTGAACAGATTCATTTGAGAATAAAAACAGGATTCCCCAGCCCAGTAAATCCATCAGGGTGATGAACAGTCATTTAAAGTGAATGCACAAGTCTTGACATTTGACTTTATGTGTTGAGTAATTCTATTGGAGAGGGCCCTCACTGTAAGACCTATACTTTTTTTGTAGAGCAGAGAAGGTGGACTAGACATATCCCCTGTTGTAATGGCAGGTAGAGCAGATACATTGTGCTCCTGTGAGATGAAACCCGAGCCC
>OOFE01012860.1:7734-35394 GCA_900323365.1 Monocentris japonica | reverse complement strand
TCTTAAGGATTGCTTTTGGTTGCTTGGGTGGGCAGAATAATGGCAATGCTTCTTTCCCAGGCCAGATCTTGAAACTGGTTTGTGAGCTGTTGAGTTTGTTCTTGTGCTGCAGGAGAAACAACCTTTGTGTGAATACTGTGATGGCAGTGGGGATGTTCTCATCCTATTTGAGTTTGTAAGACATTCTGGCCCTTGAATGACTTGTGTTCTCAACCATGTTAACATCTGCGCTGATCTCCAGAGTAAAATAAGCATGGGGGTTACATCAGGAGTCATCTTCATCTTAACTGCTTGAGTGCATTATCTCAAAGTTGTTATTAGCGCCATAGCAACAGGCAGGCAACCTCTTCTGGGTAAGTGCTAGTGATGAGGTCCAATATGTCATCCACAAACCTGAGGAGTTTGTCTCACTCACTTGTCCTTTTCCCCCCGTGAAAGCTTATTTCTTGATGTGAAAAAGGTGAAGAAGAAAGTCACTGTACCTGAAAGAGTGCATGGTGAGGCTGAGCTTTTCCAGAAATTAAGGCATTCTTGTAAGGGGATGAGAGCCTTATGTCAAAGTGAAGTTAAGTGAAGTGGCACCCCAATGATGGCCAAAATGGCTGAAGCACATCAGTGGCTAAAACTCTGACAAATGCTTCTCTCATCATTCACATACAAAATGTGCCTTGACTTTTGGAAAAAAAACCTCATTGCACACCCTTTCAGGTACTGTAGGTTTCTTCCCATGGCACAAGAGGTGGGCTCCAGGAATCAAATTCAAGCCTGTCTGTCATCACACACTTAAAATCTTTACATAAGTGCACTATCAAATTGATTTATAGTACTTCAGATAATAACCAGTACCAGTAATTATATCCCCAACCTACTCAAAAAGCACATTTTTATTTATTCAAAGTACTCTGACCACTGGGCTACACTCTCAAGATGAGGTAAGGGGTTCAACCCTTGTAATAGGCTGTTGCTTGGGACTAAGTTGCTAACACAACACAAAAACTAAACTGAGGATGAGCCTTTATACAACAGGAAAACCCCCCCTAAAAAAAACAAACAAAAGATACGCTAAAAAGAGTGGAATAATATCAAGGTATATAAAGAGAGTAAATATGAGACGCAGGCACTGGGAGCAAAGAACCTGCTGGTCTTACAAATCGATTGATATACCAGATGCTCTCAATGTCTCTCAATGAGGCACTGAGAGACATTAAGTGGCAATGTCTTTCAAAAGGCATGAAATAAATTCTCTATGCCTTATTTGGACTTAAACTGATTTATTGCATCTTAAACTGCAAATGACTATCAGTGCAGACTATCAACACAACAAGGATTAATGGCAATAACCCAAATACTGTAGGCTCTCCTCCATGAGCACTGCCTCAGAAACTGGCCAATGGTAAATTGCATCTACACTAAACCTGCACAAGCAGCTTCCAACTCCATCTAACTGCAGTATTATTGGTTTGAGTTTGCCTGGTTGCTCAGATCATTGAGGTGCTATAATCCTATCATACATTGTGTCATTGTGTTGTGTTGATTCATGGTTTATTTATACACTTTATTTTGTGAGGGATTTTTTTCTTAAATTGAACTCTGAACTCTGTCCTCTCATCTGTAACACGTCTGTTTTTAACTTAGTATCTTTCACTCTGAGTATATTTGAGCTACTTTTTACTTTAAATATTATTATCAGTAGGGCTAATTTTAATTTGACTGAAGTAAAAGACATTCTGGATAAGGTCTCTTGAAGAAACTGTAAGTCCTTTTACAAGTTTAAATGTACCTTGTGTGGTGTGTAAAGTAAATACACGACTGCCAGTGATTGAGCTCGGTGGCTGTCGCTAAGCAACGGAACGCGGAACTGCCCCCAACATATTGCACATGCCAGTTATCTCAGCACACAATATAAAACTATGCTACCGCGAAGTTAGTCATGTAAGGGCTAGTTTCTAGAGCTGTCAAAAGTCTGCTTCATGGAGGACTGAAAGCTTACCATTTTGTTGCAGAGGATGTCAAGGTTACAGAGCAATAATGTCCGACGACGAAAGTGTGCCTTCTTTTCTGGAGGACGACAGGGTTAAGTTTGTCGGGGGGAGAATTTGTCGACTACTGCGACTGCAGCGCGAAACATGGGAGAAGAATGCAGTCAACCAAGAGATTCAGACACTTTTAAAAGACTTCTTTGAAAAGCAAAGTATTATATTTTTCTCTCCATCAGCGAATGGTTCTCTAATTGCTTCTAAAGAGGTATGCCTGTTGGAGAATTTGCAGTAGAGAATTAGAGAATTACTTAGAGAATTAACCCATGTGTACACGTGACAAGTAACAGTAACAGCAAAATCACAGTTATGATGGTAGATACTGAATTCAGTCTTTTTCGGTAAAAACTTGTCATGTTTCCAAATGCAGAGCCCACCTGCTACTAAAAACAAGGAAGTCTATATTCTTAAGAAGAGAGTTGTTCCCCTCAACTCTGAGAACTGCAGGGAACTTCTACTTTTCGGCCTCCTATCTCCATCACTGCTGCCACAGCTGTCAAACACAGTTGAACAGGTGATCATTATACCCTCCAGCATGCCATCTGTCTAATATCACACTAGTGAGCTAATTGGCCCTGCAACAAAAGCAATTTACTGTACATGGTGTCAGTTATTTTGGTTATACAGATGACCTGTTGTGTTTTCTAGCTTGCTTTTAGGAGAACTGTGTGAGTTCATTTCGTATCTATTCTCAAGGTATGTGTGCCACTGCTGTCAAACAAGAAAAACCACCAGATGTGGCCAAATCTAATGTCTGAGGATATTATCCGACATGTTGAGAACATGAGGAGTAAGATTTCAGTTGTCCGGGGACAGATTTTGGGAAAAACTGTCCTTCCCATTCCAACATCGAGAGCTTGGATGGAGAATTCTTACAGTACCATCAAAGTGTAAGGCCCCATTGTGCTTTTCTAGACACTCAAACCATCTACTGTCTTTTTTACTATAAGCGTACTTGATAATTTTTCCTTTTAGGTATGATAGCTATGACAGGACAGTGGCCCACACCATAGAGTCCCAGGTCATCAGCTGGACCAGTCTGATCCAGAGGGTTTTGAAGGAGGATTCAGCAGAGCTACTCATGAAGGGCTTTAATCCAGGGCCCACTGTAGAGCTGAACTTTTGGGCCTCCAGGAAGAGCAATATACAGAACATATATAAACAGGCACGCTTCGTCCTCTGCTTGATTTTCCACAATGCACAATATGATTTATTTTCTTTAATATCCTGATATTCTTCTAACATTTTTGGTGCTTTCATTCTTAGCTTCAGAGTCCCATTGTTCAGAAGATGGCAAAGATCTTAGAGGTAATGGAGAGCAGCTATCATCCAACAATCAAAACTCTGATGGCAAATGTATTTGATGGTAAGCTGTATTGGTGTCTTTTTCAAAGACAAATAATTGGTGTTTTGGCAAATGTAGTTTATCAAGCTATCTATAAGCACATTTTTATTTGCAATGGGATTTTTTCTGCAATTCTAAGCGCTACAAGAGGCCCAGGATATTGATCTCCATCTGCAGCCACTGCATGCACAACTGTCTCAACTGGAAAAGGAAGAATTTCCTCACACTGAACCATTCATCCCTGCACTCTTCCACATGCTCTTCCTAATCTGGACCCACTGCCCATCTTATGGAAGGCCAGCACGTATTGTGGTGCTATTGCAGGAACTTTGCAATCTGCTCATTCAACAGGTTAGCATTATTAGTAGCATAGGGATGGATTACATCAAGTGATGCAGCCTTTTTACATTTCTGCTAATGTAAATCTTTGTTGGAGGGAAAGGTTAGATGTGGAAAAGAATAGAATAAGGTGCATAACCATTCTTTTGGGTAATCCTTAATTAAATGCTGTTTTGCTGGTGTTTGCTAAGTAGTTGGCTTTCAATGTATGTTAGTGAGAAACAAAGAATTCATAGACATATACAACCTTTCACCCTTTAGGCTTCAGATTACCTCTCTGCAGATCTGCTACTCAGAGAGGACACAGAAGAAGGTCTACAAAAGGTAAAGAAGGTGGTAAGAGTCTTCAGATGTTTCAGGGAGAGTTACCAGATCCAGAGGGAGAAGTTGTCCAGCCGTGCACCCTGGGATTTCCCATCTGCCATGGTTTTTACACGTTTCAACCAGTTCCTTAATCGTGTGCTACAGCTGGAGGTGAGGTCATGTTCTCACCTTGTCTCATGCCATCTCGATGAGAATTTGTGTGAATTAACTGGTTGTGTGTTCTTTTATAATATGTTGTCTTTTCAGGACTTGTTTGAAGTTATACTGGACTTTCAGAGGTTGGACAAGCTGGAATTTGGTGGACTCAGAGGCAAAATCTACAATGAACAGGCTGCTCAGATGTATAGAGAGTTCACAGAACACTGCCAGGTCTTGAAACACAGTGAAAACAACCTGCTTGATTGCAACTCTCAGGTGATATGTCTAAAAATCAATTTTTGTTTGAATTTTCCAGGCAATTCCAGATATATTTCATAACTACCAGTATCAAAATGATTATAGTTTGGTAATTGAGATATATAGCATATATCATATGGTCTCCTATTGGTACCAGTGATAAGGAAAGATGAGCAAGATAGTAGTGGTGTGTTGATTCAGACTTGAAATTTTGTTGGCCACTCTTCTAATGTACATTGCAGCCATAAATCAGCTTAGTCTACACACCTAGATAAGATACCCTCATAGAAATGAAACATAATTGCTGAAAGGTAAATAATCTGGCCATGTCAGGACAAGTGTTTCTGGCCATAAAAGCTGGTTCATTTATTTTGCCTAGCAAGGCCTAGCAACACTGATTACTGCCAAACATACAATTGGTATTTTTGCATGACATGTCTCCAATATGTGCTGTAAACACGATTCTTGAAGTGAAAAATGATATCTTGCTCAGGAAAGATTGCCAAGGACTGTTACAGATTGTGCTAATTCAAATAACATCCATAATCCATGGCTTTATACACTGCAGCATCCATCACTGAATATTGATGAATTATTGATTTTGTCTAAAAGGGCTTTGAAAAAGAGTATAAGGATTTCAAAGTGAAGATTGTGGACTTTGAATGCCGCCTTGCCACCATTCTTTGCTTGGCCTTTAAGGATTGCTCAGGATTGGAATCAGCATTCAAAGTAAGAAAGCGGATGCTGATGATGGTGTCGATAAAGTGAGTAATGAATGACAGAACTACCAACATCATCTGAACAGACATTTGATTTTGTCCTTTAGCTGTTAACTCTTTTTGGACCTTTCCTGGAGAGAAGACAAATCAGGAAGATATTTAGTCCCAACTTCCTTGTCCTACAGCAACATTTCAGAGAAGAGCTGGAGAAATGTAAATACCTGTACAAATCCCAGCTCAATCAGGTACTGTACAAAAATGGCATATAGTAGACTTAACACTGATCTAGGCAAAATAGGCATTGCTTGGAGTTCATGCAGTCCTTTTCCTGTCTTTTGTTTACAGATGGAGACTGGCCTGACCAAGAACATGCCTAACATGTCTGGAGCCTTAAAGTGGGCAAAAATGCTCAGGGAACGAATTGAAACCCCATGGGAAAAATCCAGATTTTCGCTTGACATGTTAGTGCAAACACTTAACTGTTCCAATCAGTGAATGAAGATAGATAGATAGATAGATAACTTATGAGTGATGACTGTTTCACAATTATGTATTATTTGTAGGCCTGTGGAGGGTGCAGAGATGGTGCAGGAGTACCACATGCACATGGAGATTTTGACTCTCCTGGACCAGTACAAGGAGAAAGTTTACTCTGACTGGTGTAATAGGCTGGACCAGGTCTGCCAGTTCAACCTGAAGCAGCCTCTCATCTCTAGAAATATCTCATCTGGTCTGATCTCAGTCAACTTCAATCCACAGGTAATTTACATCCAAATAATCATGTGCTGGCATTACTTCATCCAGTTAATGTGTTCTCCAAGGGATTCTGTTACTTAAGACAAAACATTTTATCACCACCCCACTGGGACACCACATGTTAAATCAGTAATAGTAATCACTATTTTCTTTTCCTCCTTAGCTGACTGAAGTCTTGAAAGATGTGAAGCATATTCAGACCCTTAATCAGATCAACATCCCTGTAGCTGCAATGGCCGTATTTCAGAAGAGAGACATGTTCATCAAGGTTTGAAACAAACATATTACTCCATGAACTCCAAACGTAAAGCTAGTTCAATACGTTAAACAATAAGCAATTGCTCTTCCATATTCTAGCGTGCCCAGTCACCCTCTTCACACTTGTATTTTCCAGTATGTGAACGGTCTGCAGTTATTGGTTCAGTGGTACAACAAGCTGAAGCAGACAGTGCTAGAGGTGGAATTTCCACTCATCAGAGCTGAGCTGCTGGCCATAGATCTGCAGTTGACAAGGGCAGAGACTGAACTGACATGGCAGGACCAGGACTGCTGGAGCTTCATCAACACCACCAAAGACCTGGTCCACAGCCTTGAGTGGCGAGTCCAGAGAACAAAGGACAACTGTGAAGCCATCCAGTCACTGATGAAGGGATGGAGCAAACAGGCCATGTTTTGCAGGAAGGACAACAAAAAAGGAGCACTCATACAGCTGGAAGACAGGGGAGACCGTGTCAACAAGAAATACAGCTCCATACGGATGGATGGAGAGACTATCCACACGCTAGTACAGGTACGTATGGCTGGATTCTGACGATGCATTTTACAATATATTCATTTTATACATTATTGTTCAAACTAGATGTACTGGTTGCTTCTGTAAAGAAACATTAAAGACATGAAAATAATGGAATGGGTCTGAAGCTTTTCAGTGTGTGGTAGAACACTTTCATATTGGTATGGATGATTATTCCTGCTCTAACATAAAATATCTTGCAGGTTTCTACTTCTTGTAGGTTATTTAATGTTACATTTTTGATGTCATCATAAAAATGTGGTAGTAAGTACGTAGGGATACCATGTACAAAAGCATGCTCTACTAGTTATTCTGAAATGGATGACCTGTACTGTCCCTTAGTCACTGTATCCCTTGAAATCCAAAGTGATATGAACTCACTGTATGTAAATGTCCTGAAATTTCATCAGGAGAACATGGACCTTTTCCATGCTGACCCTGCTTCAGAAGCATGCCAGTCTTACCTGGAGTATGTGGATGAGATGGTGGTGGAGGGGTTCTTCAGCTCCATCAGGCACTCTCTGCAGTTCTTTGTGGAGAACATGGAGTCAGGGCCATGCCAGGCTCCTCTATTTGAGGCTCACCTGCTGCTGAATGGCTCAGTGATGACCTTCCTCCCCTCATTGGAGCGAGATGCAGGAGACGGCCTCTATGAAGTGCTCGAGGGACTGGTAGGAGACATCTTCAAGACATCACTCAGCATGAACAGGGTGGCTTCTCATCTGAACATGGAGAGTTATCAGGTATTTTGCTATTGTAACAATTTAGATATTACAAGAGATGTCCTTCCATAGCACAAGGGTTTTGCTAGCATGTGTTGCTTTTTTCACCTGTGTGAAGAGATAGCTAGGTAGTAAGTTTGCAAGCTGTCAGGCTAATTTAGTTCTTTACTAAAATGCTCAGCTAAAATGAGGATGTCTGAGTTGTTTCATACCTTCAAAAATTTCGATACTGAATGACAACAGCCTGATTTATGCTTCTGCGTCTGCGTATCTGCGTACATGCGCGGATGACGTCCGCAGACGTCCGCAATAAAGCTGCTTGCATGCAGCTTTAACGCGTACACTAGGGGGTGTCGCGTTTACTAAAACTAACAGTACAGAAAACGAAGAAGAATCCAGATTCGGAAACCCGTTTCCCCCGGTAAAAGTGTAAACAAACAGACGTGCTCGTTACATTGTAGTTTTTTTGCAAACCTCATCAGAGTCGCTCCTCAAACTGGCTCCATTGCTATTCTCCGTTTCATTTAGTTTGTTTGCTTGCTTGAGTTCCGTTTTGGGTCTTGGCCAAACCCCCGAAGCTACCGGCTATACTCTCCAGCTCAACCAATCAGTGTTTGTTTGACGCGCGCGACGCGTTGTCGAGATTTGAGAGGCGTGCGCGTGCATTACCCATAAAACCCTTCTCTGCATAGCTACACGGAGATGTTTATCATTGCTTGGTTGTTATTAACAGTACACAATCTCAGCAATAGCTTTGATTATAGTAAGCATTTGTTTTAACCTACTTGGCTTACCAGATGATTGGGATTTACCACATCACTCTGTGGTGTGTCAGGTAAGTTGTCTGTCACATAAAACATTACATTTATTAATTAAATTGGCCTTCAAAAACTGTGCTGTCCTGTGATTGCCTAAACTGTCTGGCAAACGTTTTATGGCCCCATGAGGCAAACCTCACCTACCTAATTATTTAAGTATTTGCAAATATTGTTTGACCCAGGTCTGTATGTCATACTCCCGATTTAATATGTGATGTGATACAATTCTTACAGGATGTGATGGATGACATGCTAGACTTGTTGGATCTGAGACAGGAGATTATGGAGAGAGTGGACAATGTCCTCAAGAAAGCGCAAAATTACCAGAGAATGTTTGATTGCTACGCCCATCTATGGCTAGATGACAGGGCTGAGTTTCTCAGACAGTTTCTCTTGTATGGACATGTCCTAACAAGTGAAGAGATGGATGCTTATGGAGAGGATGCATTCCCAGAGAGCCCCCCCACAATTGATAAGTTCAAACAACAGGTGAAAATCTTTCTTGATTCAGGAGTCACACACATTTCATGCTTGGTTTGTGTTTCTAATCTAATGCAGTCTTAATTTTACAGATAGATTACTATGAAGACATGTACTCTAAAAGTTCCAAGCTGGAAGACTTCAGAGTGTTCGATGGATGGTTCCGGGTCGATATCAAGGTCTTCAAAATCAGTCTTCTTAACACTATAAAAAAGTGGAGTTGGCTGTTCAAGGAGCATCTCATGACATATGTCACTGAAAGGTAAAATGTCTTTCTGCAGGACTATTAAATAGAGAACATACTGTATGCTCCCTGTTCTCTGTCATACTCTGCATGCGTTCCCACACAGTCTCAATGATTTGGAGGAGTTTGTCCAAACCACAGTTGAGGGGCTTGGCCAGCCTGTGTCTAAGGGAGACCACCATGGCTTGGTGGAAGTTATGAGTCACTTGCTGGCAGTCAGAGACAGACAAACTACCACAGACAGGATGTTTGAACCTCTCAAGGACATAATCATCCTGCTGGAGCGATATGGAGAAGCCATACCAGACCAGGTCTACTGTCAGCTGGAGGTAATGGATTAATGTATTTTCTGCCACAAGGCTAAATTGCAACTTGTAATAATATGAAAACAGAAGAACATTTGATTTTATTGCCATGCAATATGAATACTTACATTTATTTTGTGGCCATTCAGCCTTTAAAATAGAAATTAACTTTCTTTAGGAACTCCCTGAAAAATGGAGTGGGGCTAAGAAGCTGGCCTTATCAGTGAGGCATGAGGTAGCACCCATGCAAAATGCAGAAGTGATGGTTTTACGAAGACGATGCATGGCATTTGAGGTGACAAATCACTTCTGGTTATCATTTACACAAAACAATTCCACAGAAATGTTACACGCACAAGATTAAAGTTATTATTCTCTACGTTAGACCATGGCATTCCTCAGTGTGAAGACCATACAAATGATTTCTCTCTTTCCGCAGGTGAAACAAACCAAATTCAGGGAGAAGTTCAGAACAGAGGCACCCTTCAGTTACAAAGCAGTGCATCCCTACATCAGTCTGGAGAAAGTAGGAGTTTAGCCATTGTTTGATGATAGGTTTACAATCTCTACACTGCATTTTACACTTAATAATAAAACAATTTGCTGTTTCTTAGACTGAAAAGGAGATCAGAGACTTGGAGAAAGAGATAGTAGAGCTGCAGGGGTCCACAAATCTATTTGATGTTACTATCCCTGAATACCGAGAGATCAAACTCTGCAGACGAGAGATCACGGTCCTCAAAGAACTCTGGGACATAGTTGTATATGTACAGGTAAGTAGCTTAATGTGTACTGTACACTAACATTGATTCTCTAAAGATTGAATCTACCAGCATCGCCCTGCAGCCTCTAAATGTCCTCATTAAGCACCCTCAGCCCATTCAACTTTGCTTGTGTGTCTTTATCTATACAGAGCAGTGTGGAAGACTGGACAATGACCAAATGGAGGCAGATAAACGTGGACCAGATGGATGCAGATTTGAGGAGGTTTGCCAAGGTGAGGTCACCAACAGTGCTACATCACACCAGTGTTTCTCTCCTGCTGTCTTGCTCTCATGCACCATTGCTGTTCGGAATAGATGCCCCCAATAACTGATTGTGTTTGCCTACCTTCTGTTTGTGTAGGACATACGGAAGCTTGACAAAGAGGCCCGCATGTGGGATGTGTATGTGGGTTTAGACCTGTATGTGAAGAACCTGTTGACATCACTGCGGGCTGTGAGTCAGCTACAGAACCTGGCAATACGAGAGCGTCACTGGGTGCAGCTAATTGGAACAACTAAGGTACATAAATACACACTGTAGAGGTCTTAACATAGAATAACTAGTTTTTTCTGTAAAATAGCATGGTCATGGAAATCTAAGAGTAATTCTTTCTAAGTAGATGGACTTCACTATGACTGACAGTACCACTTTGGAAGACCTCTTGGCTCTGCAGCTCCATTTGTTTGAAGAGGAGGTTCGCAACGTAGTGGATAAAGCGGTCAAAGAAATGGCCATAGAGAAGGTTCTTATTCAGTTATCAATGGATTATGATCATATAGCATGCCATCCTCCTGAGTGATGTCGTTCAGTCCCTCTGACCCATCCCATAATGCAACATACACCACATTTCTGTCTTGTTAGGTGTTTATAAATCCAGTCTGACACAAAACAAAGTAATCTGCATCACATGACAGACGTGGCAAAGGAAGATAAAAATGGATTACATGTATGCTAATAAACCCTGGTGATAGCATGCAAGTTAAAAATCTGTGGCGAGGAGTGGTCAGAAGAAGAGTTGTTTTCACATTTGAACAATTTGATTAATGCTCTGAGTAAGCAAACAGGAATGAAGACATGACTCTGAATGGTCCACGTAGGGTACAAATATCTTCTGGAACATTGAGATCCAACACATTTTTCACCATGGGATAGGTAAGAAAAAAGTAGTGACATCAAACCAGGAGCCTGTCAACTATATGAACCTGGTCCATTAGTAAACTTCACTGTTTACTACATACAATTTAGAGTATACAATTAGAGTCAAATTTGTCAGCAGCATGTTGTCCTTCATTTTTATTTCAGGTTATAACCGAGATAAGTCAAACATGGGCATCAATGGAATTTTCATATGAAGATCATTACCGTACCTCTGTGCCTCTACTTAAAAGTGACGAGGAACTCATTGAAACTCTTGAGCACCATCAGGTAATTTTCGAAGATATATATATTTAAGTATATTTTACACATACACATAGGTAATTGTGTTTTTTTTTAATTATGTATCGCTTAGAAAAATGTAGTTCAGTGTTGAATAGACGAGAGTGCAGTGAGGGGCTGCCCCGTCTGACTGTCTAACAGCACAGCTGAGAGTAGAGAGGTCCCTATTGAGTTCTCTGATTTATGTCTGCTGTAGGACAGAGGGCATTGTTGCACTGTGTCTTTATACGCGTACACCAGATGCGTTGGGGGGTTATAGCCAGCAATTAGAAGTCTTGATACTTCAATGCCTCCGTCTTTGTGTGAACAGAATGTCTCCCTCCCCCACTTGGCCTCCATAGCATGCCACACTGATGAAGAAATAGAATGAATAAGCTTTGAATTCAACCTGATATCTACTATAATGTCTGTTTGTTAAGAGATGAATCTCTCTCCCACAAATTGTTGGACAGTTTGGTCCGTTTGAGTTTTACATCTGGACTAAAGCCCTGTGATAGAGTATGCACAACTGTCTTTTGTCTTTGTCCTCCAGGTTCAGCTCCAGGGCATCTGTCAGAGTAAGCATGTAGCTCACTTCTTGTCCCAGGTATTAGGGCTAGAGAAACAGCTGACCGTGGCTGACTCTGTGCTGATGGTCTGGATGGAGGTCCAGAGGACCTGGGCCTACTTAGAAAGCATCTTCATAGGCTGTGATGACATTTGCCACCAGCTGCCTGCAGACGCACAGAGATTCCAAGCTATAGATGCTGACTTTCAGGTGCTCTCTCATTTCTAATATGCAGTATTGCTAAATGAATTATATAAATATGTCACTTCCACCATTTTTACCATTTTAAATGTGATATATTTGATTATTTTATTACAGGAGTTAATGTTGGAGAGTGCCAAGACTAAAAATGTCATTAAGGCCACCAACAAACCTCTTCTATATGAGAGGTTAGAGGATCTACAAAAAAGGTTAATGTCTATTTTAGTATTTAACATTTATTTTATGCTTTACAGTTTAAGGTTCTGTGCTCACTACACGCACATCTTCTCTTTTTAAAAGGATGGCTTTGTGTGAAAAAGCTTTAGCTGAATACCTAGAGACAAAGAGACTTGTCTTTCCACGCTTCTACTTTGTTTCATCAGCAGACTTATTAGACATCCTCTCCAAAGGGAGTCGTCCTAGAGAGGTATGTCTATGTAGGATTTTCCATATTTTTTGTAGTTTTCATCAGATGTCACTATTTATATGATTGTGTTTCTCATAGCAAATGAATGCGCTCAATGTCTTTTGCAGATAACATGCCACCTCTCAAAATTATTTGACAGCATGTCAGATCTTGAGTTCTTCAAGGATGAGCAGGTGGATACCGATAAACTTGCAGTGGGCATGTACAGCAAAGAGAGGGAATGTGTCCCATTCCAGACTGAATGTTGCTGTGATGGGCCGGTAAGATCAGGTTCAATATCAAAGCGTCAAACTTAGCTGTCACAATTTAGAGAAAAACATAACTAATGGTAAGTGTACTTGGCATCAGGTGGAGATGTGGCTGACCTGCCTGGAGAACACCATGAGGGAAAGTGTCAGGGGTCACTTGTCTGAGGCTGTGTCTGTGTATGAGGACAGGTCCAGAGAGCAATGGGTCCTGGATTTCCCTGCCCAAGTGGCCCTCACTGGATCTCAGATCTGGTGGAGCAATGATATGGAACTTGTGTTTGAAAGACTGGAAGAAGGCTTTGAGTCTGCGCTAAAAGACTACAACAAGAAACAGGTACATTTAATGGTGATTTAATACATTTCAATTTTAAATATTTGAATGAAAAGCTGCTTATTTTATCATTTTCCAAGTTATTGGTGCACATAGCGACTGCAAACATTTCTAAGAATATTTGCTTCGAGATCGCTTTTGACGACAATCATACGTGTTTTAGAAGCAGCTCTCATCCAAAATGGTGACTCATCTTGGTGTTGTTGAAACGCCAGTTGTGGGGTTATGCCTACAGAATGAAGTGTTAGCCCCTCGGAGTCACTTTCCATCAGCAACTTTCTCAGCAATTTTTAAGATTTTAAGCACTCAGATCACTAAAATGCTATGAAATGAGGAGGCTCAATGAATGGAGTCCTTCTATGAAAAGTCCACTATTTGCACCACGACAGGGGGTTGTTGCGGGGCCCAGTGTGGCACAGTTTCTGGTTGTTTTTTTTTTCTTTCTAATATGAACCATCAGCATCTTTGCATATGTTTTAACCAAGGCTTTTTGAAATCTACCGAATTCTGGTTTTGAAATGGAGACCCTTCAAAACAAAATCACCCCTTATAATACAATAATTGACACTCACTGTCAATTAAAAAGATGTTATTACATAATCTGGAAATGTATTACATGAACAGGTTTTATTACATTTACTACACATTTAGAGAGACATGTTATTACATTTTGACCAATTATTATGTAATCCAGCCCCTCTTCCATTATGTCACGCTTGAGTCAGTGACCTGTTGTGGGGCTACGCTCACAGTGTATTGTCACTCTTGTCAGTTTCATCAGTACTATTTAAGGTTAGCAAGTCCTTGGCTGCTCTTTGAATAATCTCTCTCTCTCTCTCTCCCTCCCTTCAACCCACTGTACTACACTGATTGGATCTGCTGTCATACAAGACCAGTCACTGTTAAAGGATTTACGTTACTTTGTTCAGACATTTGCGTGCATACACACACACACATACACACTGGCCTCCTTTATAAGCTCTTTGATGAATGTCTAGAATGTCCAGTCTAGAAGACATAACCTTGCTTTGAAAACACTATGCAGCTTCTGACAGAAACAAATACCTTGAACCAGTGCAGAACCCTCACGCATTAATTTAAACTGGCATAACTGCCAGTCCAAAGTCCAACGTGTTTTCTCAGGTTGGCTTTGAATATATATTTCCCCTTTCTCCAGATTGCTCAGCTCAACTTGTTGATCAGCATGCTGTTGGGAGACCTGAGCTCAGGAGACAGACAGAAGATCATGACCATATGCACTATTGATGTCCATGCTAGAGATGTTGTTGCCAGCCTCCTTGCTCAAAAGGTTAATGCAACCAAATCCTCTTTTTTATCGTCGTTTCATTTTAGTCTGTGTGAACTAATTTTAGAATAATTAGAAATGTAACTTGGAGGGTGGGTGATGTGGACAAAATATATCACAATATTTTTATTTTGCTTTTCTAAGGCTAGGCCACAATTTACTGAAAACTACAACCCATATGGTAACAGCACAGTGCTCCATTTGCAAAAAAAATCATAAATTTTCATAAACTAATCATAAACTTCAGCCCATCAGGATCAGTAGGTTTTCAAACCTATTTTAATGAATCCTAATTTTAAAGCACTGCACGGCTTCCAGACCAACAAAATGGATAGTAAGACTCAAACAAGACACAACTGTAATTGGTTATATCACCCACCACTAGTTACTTGTATCTGATTACATACTAGATCTTTTTGATAGTTCCTTAGCATCCATCTGTCTTCACAGGTCACCAACTCACAGGCCTTCCAGTGGTTTTCTCAGCTACGACATTGCTGGGATGAGCAGCAGCGTCACTGCTTTGTTAACATCTGCGATGCTCAGTTCCTTTACTTGTATGAGTACCTTGGAAATACACCGCGTCTAGTCATCACTCCCCTCACAGACCGGTAACCCATCTGCTGCCTACCAGCTCTCAGTCTACGCAAATAACATTTCTACACATTTACTACATTTGGTTTGCTAAACAATACATTTTTGGTTCTCTGTGGTCATGGACAAGTTCAGGTGTTACATCACCTTGACTCAGTCTCTCCATCTGACCATGAGTGGAGCCCCAGCAGGCCCTGCAGGAACAGGGAAGACTGAGACCACTAAGGATCTTGGCAGAGCATTGGGCGTCATGGTGTATGTCTTCAACTGTTCCGAACAGATGGATTACAAGGTAAGATTAATTCAATCCCTGATCCTTTCTGTCCACATCAGAATTCTTAAGCTCAGATGTGTGTTTCAATGTGTTTCAATACAAAATGCATTTTTATGGTGTGTTCAGTCAATTGGAAATATCTACAAGGGTCTGGCCCAGACTGGAGCATGGGGCTGCTTTGATGAGTTCAACCGTATTGCTGTGGATGTTCTGTCAGTAGTGGCAGTGCAGGTCAAAGCTATACAGGATGCCATTCGCAGTAAGAAGAAAAGGTAGGGAATTGAGGCTGGACACCACGAGCTTGCATGATATGCCAATCTATTTTAAAGAACAGGGTTAACTGCCAATGCAACTTCACAGGTTCCTGTTCCTAGATGAGGACATTGCCTTGAAACCCTCAGTAGGGATTTTCATCACTATGAACCCTGGCTATGCAGGCAGGACAGAGCTGCCTGAGAACCTCAAGGCTCTTTTCAGGTGGGAGTGATAACCTTAATTTTCATGGTGTGCTTTAACTCAGCATAAGGCTCATTGTCTGTGCTGTCTGTGTCCTATTGTAGACCCTGTGCCATGGTGGTGCCTGACATTGAGCTTATTTGTGAGATCATGTTGGTGGCAGAAGGCTTCCTCAGTGCTCAGCTCTTAGCCCGGAAGTTCATCACCCTCTACACTCTCTGCAAAGAGCTGCTCTCCAAGCAGGTAGGAGAAACACACATATCAACAATTTAGTTAAAATTAGATTAGATTACATTTCATTGTCACTTTGCACAGAAACATGTCTTACAACCATTGACCAAAAACTCAAAGCCTTAAATGGTGTTAAATACAGTTAAACAGAGCATTCTGTTTCAGAGGTCTTAAAAACTTGGGTTGTTTTTGGTACGCTGTTCTTTCATTGACAAATTAGTCCAGTCATACAGACCATCCTGATAGGTCTAAGTTTTTTTTTCAAATGTGATATTGGATGTATATTTCATTCTAACTGGCATTAAAAAGGTTTTAAAAAGTCTTCAATTTAAGTTGATGAAACTTGCAGACACCGTGTTTAATCATTATCAACACCTCTCTTGTCTTTTAGGACCACTATGACTGGGGTTTGCGGGCTGTCAAATCTGTTTTGGTGGTGGCTGGGGCGCTAAGAAGAGGAGACAAGACTAGACCAGAGGATCAGGTGACTTATCATTTGTATGTCATCTCGCAACTACACGAGGGAGCATCGTCTCAAATAATCTAAAAGTGCACATACTAATTTCCAGGTGTTGATGCGTGCTCTGAGGGACTTCAACATGCCTAAGATTGTGACTGAAGATGTGACTATCTTCTTGGGCCTGCTCGGAGACCTGTTCCCAGGCCTGGAGGTTGAGAGGAAGAGAGACTGTGAATTTGAAAAGGCCATCCGACAGACCACCCTGGAGCTCCGACTACAGCCGGAGGAGGCATTCATCCTCAAGGTTCAACATGAGATAGTGTATACCTGGTCACTGCCTGAACTAAAAAGCAATTAGAAAGATTATTTAGAATCAAAGCATGATAGAAAATGATGATAAAATGTCCATTTTGTCAGGTGGTGCAGCTGGAGGAGCTCATGGCAGTCCGTCATTCTGTCTTTGTTGTTGGAAACACTGGGACTGGGAAGAGCCAGGTTAGACTGTGACAAACAAATCTAGTATGCTTTGAATACTGTGAATGTAAATGCAATTTTTTAAAAAAAGTCTCAAAACTTTCTTGAAATGTATCAGTCAAATGTCAGATATTTGTCTTTTCAATAGATATTGAGAATTCTCCATAAAACCTACTTCAACTTGAAGAGGAAGCCTGTATGGAATGACCTGAATCCAAAGGCAGTAGACACAGATGAATTGTTTGGCTTCATCCATCCTGCAACTCGAGAGTGGAAAGATGGTAAGCAGGGTTTGCATTGCACATAGAATAATTGAAACACTGCAGAAATAGTGAGAACAAATAGTGGTAATGTTATAGCTGAAACTTTTGATTGAAGTACAATTAATGCTAATACTTTAGATGTACAGTATGCCATGGCACATTCTTACATATTGTTAACACTCATCAACACATATGTAAGGTTTGCTGTCATCGCTGATGCGAGAGCAGGCAAAGATCTCCCACCCAGGACCTAAGTGGATTGTGTTAGATGGAGACATTGATCCGATGTGGATTGAATCACTCAACACAGTGATGGATGACAACAAGGTACCTCCCTCCTGTTCACTCATACACTAACTAACACTTACCAACCAGGGTGGTTTGTTGTCACTACCTGTGGTGCAAGTACTTGTAGGTCCTTTCCTAGTGTGATGGATCATGATATTGTGAAATATTTTAAAATAAGCCTGTCAAACATGATGACATTTGGAAGGGTTTTATACTTTGTGTTGACCCAGCCATTGTTATAATGTTGCTAAATCTTAATGCTTAACGTTTCTCAGGTTCTGACTCTGGCCAGTAATGAACGGGTGCCTCTCTCCTCATCCATGAGACTGGTGTTTGAAATCAGTCACCTGAGGACAGCCACTCCTGCCACTGTGTCCAGAGCAGGAATTCTGTATGTCAACCCACAGGACCTGGGCTGGACCCCGTGAGTCATATAAAGCCCTACTTTGATCAGTGTACCGTGTGTACCATGCATAGTATTTCAGTATTTATGCCAATGCTAGATAAGATAAATGTATTGTACTCAGCTATCAAAGGGACACTGACACTGATTCTGATCCTGATCAGATCAGCACAGCAGTATAAAATTATTTCTTTGTTTGGTGTTCAGGTATGTTGCCAGCTGGATTGACACACGAGCACGTCAGACAGAAAGGGCCCACCTCACCATCCTATTTGAAAAATATGTTCCTCGTTGCATAGAACAGATGAGAAACACCTTCAAAACCATCACTCCCATCCCAGAGAACTCCATGGTCCAGGTGCACAACACACAGACATGTACTTTTCTTTCTCTTTCTTTTGGATGCTCATATAGATAAAAACTGTAAAATGACGATTTTGTCCTTGTTCAGACTCTCTGTGCTTTACTGGACTGCCTGCTAACACAAGAAAATATCCCATCTGACTCGCCACGTGAGCTCTATGAGACATACTTCACCTTTGCCTGCATCTGGGCTTTTGGTGGAGCGTTGCATCAAGATCAGGTATGGCTTCAGTGTATTTTAACTGGATGAAATGGAATATAATGTAGCAAAACATACTAATGTGGCTGTTCAAAATATAAGCTTTTGAAAAGAAATGCAATCATAAAGAAAATCTGGGTACATGAGTTTTGACGTGAAATAGTTGACAGGTGTATTGGACTGTCATCCATTGTACTTACATGAACACATGCATATTATCTAGCTGTATGATTACCGGGTTGAGTTCAGTCATTGGTGGACTAAAGAAATGAAGACAGTGAAGCTACCGGCACAGGGGACAGTGTTTGACTACTACCTGGACCCTCTGACCAGACGCTTCTTGCCCTGGAGTGACACGGTGCCACCGTTTGAAATGGAGCCTTGCATGCCGTTACAGGTGAGAAAACATGAGCTATTACCAATATGGAGAGGTAGGCCCCTTCATATAATGCTAGAAGCACAAACTTTTCAAAGAAGGTTGACACATTCACATTCACAATCACAAGAAGCAACCTTCTCATGAAAAAAACCCCAAAACAAAACAAAAATGAACAATACAGTCATATTAAAAATGTATGCATGCCTCAGTGAACATAATGAGATAGGGTAAAGCCACACATCATGAGGTTATGGCAGGGGTCCTAGAATGGATGATAGGCTTGCCACTGTGTCTGATTACCGTCTACTATACCCCATACCAGACTGTGTGGGGGTGAAGGCATCAGCACCAAGGCTTGAGCTATCACCCACGCTCTATTGTCTTTCTTTATGCTCCTGCTTACAGCTGCGAATTCTCCAAAGACTCTTGCTGAGCCATAATTAGTGGGGTTTTGTTCTCAGCAAATGATGCTATTATGACAGAATAGTTGTGGTGTACTGGGAAAATACAAGAAATTATAAATCATGCACAACTCACTGGACGCATGTCTGTCAATAAATCACACTCAAAGAAAGCTATAATAACCATGTATGTTTCTGTTCTCCGTCTTCCTACTGTTTCTATGATTGCAGGCTGTTCTGGTACACACCGCAGAGACAGTGCGTCTTGCGTACTTCATGGACTTGTTGCTAGAAAGGGGACAGCCAATGATGCTTGTGGGGAATGCTGGCGTGGGGAAGACTTCACTTGTCAGGAACAAGTTAGACTGTCTTCCAGAGAGTTACATGACTACTAAAGTACCCTTCAACTACTACACGACCTCCCTCATGCTGCAGAGTGAGTGGGATTGTTTTGTGGCTCTTCGGCAGAGTATTTATCACATACATCATGTAAACTGTAGCACCATCTGCTGGTAATGTTCAGACTCAGAGAGGGTGGAGGGGGAGAATATTTCTCTGTTAAAGTTCACCCTTAGCTAATATGTCAATATATCACCCCTACATTTAAAAAGTTTGACGAGGTAAAGATTATTTTGGCTCCTTATAACAGCTATAACAGTAAAAGTCAGTCTCATAAGTATTAATTAACAGTAGTTTGATTATTATTATTATTTGTTTTTTTTACAAATCACTCCACTTTGTTTCTTAGTGGTGCTCGAGCGACCATTAGAGAAGAGAGCAGGCAGGAGTTATTCCCCTTCAGGCAACCGAAGGCTGGTCTACTTTATAGATGACATGAACATGCCAGCTGTGGACAGCTATGGAACAGTACAGCCTCACACACTTATACGCCAGCATCTGGATTATAAGCACTGGTGAGAGATCCCTGCACGCTCAGTACCTCTTTTTCTGTTGTGTATACGAAGATTGTGTATCAGTGTCACAGTACAAAACATTTTGACAAGCCCTGTTCCACTTCATGCCCACTGTAGGTACGACAGACAGAAATTGTCCCTAAAGGAAATACACAAAACCCAGTATGTAGCCTGTATGAATCCAAGGGCTGGGAGCTTCAACATCAACCCCAGACTTCAGGTATTTTTTGACCAATAAAACTTGTTATTTGGTCAAATCTTGTTATTTCTAAATTAGAATTAAAAAGAGCATATCGGTCAAGTTTTTTTTTTCTTTACTCATCTCATCATCTTATATAATCACCTGCTGTTTACATTGAAAAAGTTTTATTTATCATTGCATTAGTATCAGCTTGTTATTACCTTGTGATACATCGTAGCAAAACTCCATCTACACATATTTTGCAACACAGTGACTTAATTGTTTATAGGAGAAGGGGGTAGCATGGGAAGGAAGCATTACTAGCAATTACAACGCCTAGGCAGAAATGGCAAAACGGATTGACGGAGCTACTACAAATACAAGAATAAGCCTCTCACATTTCGAGGCATCAGGCATTACCTTCGATTCAAATTCTCTGCCAATGAAATTTAAGGAAATAAAGTTGTTGGGGGTAGTGGGAAGTGGAACTATCACACTATTACACTGTACGTGCATCTGAAATGTGCCTCCTCTGCTTCCCACAGAGACATTTCTCAGTGTTTGCGGTGAACTTCCCATCGTCTGAGGCCCAGATGTCAATCTACAGTCAGATCCTGAGCGGCCACCTGAAGCAGCAGCTCTTCAGTCCAGTGGTTCAGAGGAGCGCCCCAGCTGTGGTCCAGGCTGCCATAGCTCTTCATCACAAGATGGTGCACAACTTTCTGCCCACTGCCATCAAATTTCACTACATATTTAACCTCCGAGACCTGTCTAGCGTCTTCCAGGTAATGATGATGGCGAGAACAAGCAAGTTTGCAATTTTACTTTTGAATTGAAAATGTTTTGTTTTTTTAATCTGAATCTCTGTGTGCTTCAGGGCCTTCTCTTCGCTGGGCCTGAGATTGTAAAAGAGAGCACTGACCTGGTGCTGCTGTGGCTCCATGAGTCCTGCAGAGTGTACTCAGATAGACTGGTGGATGTCAAGGACCTGCAGCTCTTCCGCAAGCTCCAGATGGAGACCATGCATGAATGCTTTGAGGTACAATACAGATTCTGGTGAACAGTGTAAACAGTATACAATTGCTATTCTCTAAAGAACAGATACATAATAGATATACACCGATCAGCCACAACATTTAAACCACTGGCAGGTGAAGTGAATAACATCGACCATCTTGTTACAGTGGCACCTGTGAAGGGAAGGGATATATTGGGAAGCAAGTGAACAGTCAGTTCTTGAAGTTGATGTCTTGGAAGCAGGAAAAATGGGCAAGTGTAAGGATCTCAGCAACTTTGACAAGGGCCAAATTGTGATGGCTAGACGACTGGGTCAGAGCATCTCCAAAACGGCAGGTCTTGTGGGGTGTTCCTGGTATGCAGTGGTTAGTACCTACCAAAAGTGGTCCAAGGAAGGACAACCGATGAACCGGTCACAGGGTCATGGGCGCCCAAGGCTCATTGATGCTTGTGGGGAGCGAAGGCTAGCCCGTCTGGTCCGATCCTACAGAAGAGCTACTGTAGCACAAATTGCTGAAAAGTTAATACTGGCTATGATAGAAAGGTGTCAGAACACACAGTGCATTGCAGCTTGCTGCGTATGGGGCTGCGTAGCTGCAGACCGGTCAGAGTGCCCATGCAGACCCCAAATGGTTTTAATGTTATGGCTGATCAGTGTATATACACTAGTTAGTTATAGTTATCGTAAGACTTCTTGACTTGCAAAAATATTGATCAAAAGATTCACTGAACTAATAGGAAGTCTTATTATTTAGTGCGCTTGTCTTTTCCAGGGAGTGGAAGATGAAAAGGTGACGAAGCAGCCCCTCCTCTATTGCCATTTTGCCCAGGTGGGTGAGGAAGCCTCCTATACACCTGTCACAGATTGGTCTGTGCTTAGGACCATCCTTACTGACGCCCTGGAGAGCTACAATGAGCTCAACGCTGCCATGAACCTGGTGCTGTTTGAAGATGCCATGCAGCATGTGTGAGTATAGTTACATTTTAAGACAAGATATATAGATGTATAGATGAATAATATCATTTGGAGAGCTATGGAAATTTGTTGGCATGAACAAGGTTGTGTTGTTATCAGCTGTCGGATCAGTCGCATCCTGGAGTCTCCACGGGGTCACAGCTTGCTGGTTGGGGTTGGGGGCAGTGGGAAGCAGAGCCTGACTCATCTGGCTGCCTACATATCCTCAGTGGAAGTCTTCCAAATCACTCTGAGCAAGGGTTACAACATTCAGGACCTGAAGGTAAATATTTTTGGTGACAGAATATCAAGCATCATAGAACTTTATAGATTATACTTTATAATAACTTCTGAATATCTTATCAGTGCCCCATTTACAGCCACAATCCTTACATGCTGTCTTGAATGACATTCTTTTAAGGAAGAATAATGCAAAAAGGCTGTGATTAATTAATGGAGATCAAGGTTTCTTTTAGACAAAATTTCCCAGATCAATATTTCCTCTGGCTGCATGCAGTATATTGATCTAATTCAGTTCTGTTCACCCTCTGCACTGAGTCGGGAAAGAAGAATTGTCAGATGCTATTAAAGGCCTCTGGGAAATATTTCAATACCTCATTGATGAAGCAAGTATTGTCCATTTAATCACCTGTTAAAAGATCAAGGTGTTATCACAGAGTTTGTGCTATCCCATTGATTATTGTTGGACAAATCAAAAATCTTTATTGGACTCTGTGTTGGTGTTGTTTAGGTGGATCTGTCAGGCTTGTTCATAAAGACTGGAGTGAAGAAACAGCGCATTGCTCTGCTCCTGACTGATGCGCAGATACACGATGAACGGTTTCTGGTCATTATCAATGACTTACTGGAATCAGGTGAGACCAAACATCGGCTATCCTATGTCTTCCTGGAACACGACGCAAAAATAACAATAATATGTATTATTGCATTGTCAACATAGTGTTATGTTGTTATTCACCTTGTACTGTTGTTGTATGTCTATTATTTGTGAGTCTGTTCAATGCTGTGAACTACCAGTTTTGCCAGGCTTTTTCAGTCTCTGTTTTAAGATTTTATATGAAGTGTGAAATGCCGATGGAAGGAAAGCAGTTATATTGATTTTGCTTCTCCCTCCAGGTGAAATTCCTGAGCTCTTCAGTGAGGAGGAGATTGAGGGGATTCTGGCTGGGGTGAGGGCTGAGGTCCGAGCCCTGGGACTGCTGGACAACAGGGAGAACTGCTGGAGGTTCTTCATCGACCGAGTCCGGATGCAGCTCAAGGTCCAGTCTTTCAAATTGTTCACCAAATTCAACCAAATGAAAACACAAACCAGATCATTGTGACTGTTTGTTGCGCTCACCTTGACAGTCATATTTTTTTGCTAGCGCTGGAATGTGTCATCACAACAGACATTCACAGCAATATGTTGAGAAAATCCTACACATAGCATCTTTAAGCTGCAAAACCAAAGTCACAAGTGATGTGTAACATTATTAGTTTACTGTTAATTCAGCTTTGACAAAAATTAACAGACCCCGACAAGCAAGGGGGTAAAGGAAGGAAATTCTTGTTCCACTGCACATGTATGCGATCCAGCTAATCTTTGCGCCAGGGCCTCTGGTAGCTTCACCGTCTGCTCCAGCCAACTGGGAATGCGGCTGCCTGTCCACATGCCAGGGAAATGAAAGTGGGGGGATAGAAGGCTGCCAGGTTGTCTCCCTTTGCTTGGAGGATGGGTTTCCCTTTTGGATGCATCTGCCATATGGCCTGTGCAGTATATTTGGGTTTGCCTATGTGCACTTGGCTCTATATCTTCTCATGCCTGTACTTGTGTATGGGCATGTATGTGTGTTTGAATTTAGGCACATATGCACATATTTGTGTATTTTTGTATGTGTGTGTGTGAGTGTGTGTGTATGTATGTGTGTCTTTGTGTGACTCTTCCTCTTCCTGCTTCCTTCTCTGTAGGTGGTGCTGTGTTTGTCTCCTGTGGGCAATGCCCTCCGTGTTAGGGCCCGTCGATTCCCTGCCCTGGTCCACTGCACCACCATCGACTGGTTCCATGCGTGGACCTCAGAAGCCCTGCAGTCTGTCAGCTACCGGTTCATCCAAGAGATTGAAGGCATTGAGGTGAGGCCTTTAAAACCAAGTACCTTTCTTCATCTCACTTTCGCTCCCATCCTGATGGTCAAATCAAGATTGTGCACACGTGTGGAAGGGTTATGTGTGTTTCCCTGCTTTACACGGCAGATGTGCTAACTATGTAATAATAGGTAACAATAATAGCTGTCAGGGATGTATCTATGGGTTTGACATATCTTCCCTATGTTTGCCATGTGCTCTATAATGAGGCATTTCCAGACTCAGTTAGACTTTTAATGAACACCTTCTAATTACTACAGTGTGCAGCTGGATTAACTTCTCCATAGATCCCTCATCATTAGTTCTCTACTGAGGTACTGACAAATCGCTGAACACATGCCTGGAGACTCCAGTGAGTACAGGCATATCATTGTTTTCCCTCATGGCCGTGGAACGATCACAACCCAGGATCATTTATGTTAATGGGAGATGAGTGATTAATAAGCACATAACGACCCTCTCAGGAGGCACAGCTGTCACAACCAGGAAGTGTCATCACGTGTGAATGTGTGCCAGATTACTTTCTGGTGTGTAGTTCAAAATGTGTGTGTGTGTGTGTGTGTGTGTGTGTGTGTGTGTGTGTGTCCATGTTTGGATGTATGTGTGCAAAATTAAAAAGTAAAAAGTAGGAGTAGTATTAGAGCAGTAGTGCTTGAGTAGTTGTAGAAGCACAGCAGCACTAATAGTAGAACACATAGGAGGAGTAGTGATGGTAGTAGCAGTAGTACTAGAGTAGAGTAGCAGATAGAGTAGTAATAAAATAGTAGAAACAATTTACGAGGCATTATATCTAAAGGCGTTGATATGCCTTTACACAAATCTGATTGTTTATCTTCTTAAAGGGGCAAGGAAACAAGAAATGAAACGGTCATTTATTTTAAGTTAGAAATGCACAACCCACTAATACCTGATGCACAAAGCCAGTCAATGAGAACTTTGCTCGCATCTCAACTGAACATAACATGCTTTGTCAAAAAGCATAATGTCAGATCTTAATTAATAATGATTTTGTTTCCTACTGGCTACTTGATCATTAACAATGTTTTTTGTGAGTTATGGTCAGGTTTGATCCTTGTTTTCTCTGCTCATTTGTTTTTGCATTAATTGATCGCTAACAGTTTGATTAATGGAGGCTTTGTGTCATTGAGCACCATATGATGAATACCTAGCAGGAATATGGTACAACAGCTTCTATACACAGTGTTGAGAAAGTTGGAGGACATGAGGGATAATGTAAACAGTGTGCATGCTTTACAAGCTGCACGTCAGTGGACTAAACACATTATTTTCACAGTGGTTTCAAAGCCTAATCATTCCTGCTAGCTGCACCTAAATTTCAGATTGAGTAAGTCAGGGCCAGCAAAGTAAGATGGCAAAACTTGTAGATGAATTCAGAATTTATGAAGATAATATTTCACCCCCCATCAGCTTGGGGATGTTAAACTCTACTCAATCCAGTTCACCCCATTCCCCCCTCTCCCCCCCTTCTCTGTTTATTTTTACAGCCTGCCGTCCAGGAATCCATCAGTCTTTTCATGGCCTACGTTCACACCAGTGTCAACCAGGCAAGTGAAAAATACCAGCGCAATGAGAAGAGGTACAATTACACCACCCCCAAAAGCTTTCTCCAGCAAATCACCCTGTACAGGAACCTTCTGGGGAAGAGCCGGGCTCAGCTCCAGCACAAGATGAGCCGGCTTGACAGTGGCCTTCAGAAGCTCCAGACCTCTGCCACTCAGGTAAACATCTCCAATATAAACTGCAGGTGGTGAATATTAGATTTTCAGGTACAAGGTTTAGGTATGAAGATTAGCAATGGTTTAAGTCCTGGATTTGTATAGTGTGTGTTTTTTCCCCCGACATTGAATAAATGCTGAAAAGCCCTCAATGTAAATTATTATTTTGTTTCACTGAAGACTTAAACATTTCCTTTTTCATTCAATTTCTTCTACTGTTTTTTTCATTCCAAATGGTTTCAACTTCTAATGCACATAGAAATCAAGCATTTAACTAATATTTACATTATCGGAAGTATGCAAAAATAATCTGATTTGTCTGTTTTTAGGTTGAGGATCTAAAAGCCAAACTGGCATCCCAAGAAGCTGAGCTGATCATTAAAAACCAGAATACTGAAGCTCTGATCGCAAAGATTGGACTCCAGTCCGAAAGGGTCAGCTGCAAGAGGGAGGCTGCAGATGTAGAGGCACAAAAGGTAAGATATCCTATCACACACTGTGGTGGTGAGAGATCGAGGACTTTCAGTGCTCATACAGTACATTTTGTCATGTCATTTGCTATGATTGTTGCTTTTGTTCAGGTTGCTGTCATCCAGGCAGAAGTCTCAGTGAAACAGAAGGACTGTGAGAAAGACCTAGCCAAGGCAGAGCCATCACTGGCAGCTGCCACAGCAGCATTGGACACCCTCAACAAGGTGCTTCATCTTGTCAAGCTGGGCAATATCCTTTCAAATTTTCAAATCATTGCAGACTTTATCATTTTCAAGTCCTGTCATATGGAGGTGGACAAAAAGGCTTATATTTTGTAATGTTTATGATTCTTCCTTTCAGGTGAATCTGACTGAGCTGAAGACCTTTCCCAACCCTCCAGCGGCAGTGATCAATGTGGCTGCAGCTGTGATGGTCCTGCTAGCTCCTCGTGGCCGAGTGCCCAAGGAGCGGAGCTGGAAGGCGGCGCGGGCCTTCATGGGCAAGGTTAAGCTGTCATCATGTCAATCACATCTGCCTGATTGATGCCAATCTAATTTGTGTGTGGGCCTTGACCCTGGCCCTGCCCAGCATCTCTCCATGCTCACATTGCAGTTGGATGGCTCTATGAATATGCTCAATTATGAGGGGAGCAACTGTGTCGGCCCATTTCTGAACCTCTAGCCACTGTTATCCTACTGCGTGTGCCTTAAAGGGATAGTTTCAGTTTTTAAAGGCCTATCCAATTTATCATTAAATGGGAGCCCTTTCAGTCCATAAACTTGACCAGTTTTTGCTTTGCTTTGGTTGTTGAGAAGCACATTTGTTAAGCTTGTGCTATTCAATGAGGCTGAAAACCAATTTTCTGAAAAATTGGTTTAAAGTGTTTAAGTGTAAGTGTTTAAAATACTTACATGAAGGAG